>BMAO01009569.1:0-59516 GCA_019973975.1 Trichonephila clavata | reverse complement strand
ATTTACTAAAGTTTTACTTTCAAATTAAAATAGTGATATATTAATAGTTTTATGAACTGTAAAACGATTATGCTTTTAATCATGAATACAAATATACTTCATTCAATTACAATTCGATTCAACTGAAATTTAGTAGTTGCTTTAATTCTTAAATTTTCAAAGAGAAAGAGATCATAGCTAAATTACACTTTGTTATTTTGGCAACACTAATGCTCCAGCCGCAACAAAATAATTTCGCATATTCCTGGTTCTAGAAAAGTAAATTCGAACTTTTCTAGAATAAACAGACATTGCTACGACTTTCAGCATAAAATAGATGTTTAGAGTTTGAGAAAATTAAAATCAAACATCGAATCGCGAATATTTGTTAAGGCATCTGAAATTGCGAATCGCTCCGGCAACGGAAACGAATTGTGGTAAACACAAAAGTAAGTTAGAAATTTCTAGTATCGCACCTACGTGTATTGTGAATGTTGTGTATCACAACCGAAGTGAATGATGATATAGGGTCAACCTGAATAGAATGACTCAGATAGGAAATGAGAATGAGCGAGAAAATAAGTTATGATTCTCATCCATCATTTCTTAGTATCCAAAATCATGTATTTTTGCTGCTCGGTTGTCATAATTTTCTTTTTGTTCAGATGAAGATGTATGTTTGTTCAATACTCTGCTGTTACTGTATTCCATTGTGTGTTGTCCATCATAGTTCATATCATACGTAGAAGTTATTGCTGTATTTTTTTTTATTCTGGAGGTAAACAAAGGTATAAAACGCAAGCATATAAGAGTGCTATTGATCGTATCGGTTTTGTTGTATTAAAATTCTTACGTATAAAATTTTAAAAAAAGTATTTCAGATTTTGATCATTTTAACCCCTTAATAGCTTATTAAAAACTACGTGATTCGACACCATTTCTCACGTAGGAGTGTGTACGAGGTATATTGAGGAACAGGTAAAAGAAAAGGTATAAATACAAGCAGCGAAGTTTTCTCTGAAATAAGTAAGACCTTCGAAAACACTTTCTAGGTCATTTTGTTGCATACCAAAACCTTCAGAATAGTTTTACTTATAGCAGCTCAAACAAAAAAGAATCGTATTTCGAAAAGACGTTTATATACGTCTGGGACTGTTACGCATTGGTTGAGCGAGACGGATATATACGCTGGTGGCAGTTAAGATGCTAATAGAAATTCAGGATTTCGAAATTTAATTAAAAATGTCGAGAATAATAATTTGTGGTGACTGAAGTTGTTCGATACCATGTTTTTGAAAAAGCGCGAATAAATGATTATTTTTTTTCAATATTTGGTGTCAGTTTGAATTAGAATGTGCACGTAAAATTATTTAAAAACCGAAAATTCAGAACAGAAGACTATTGTACAAGAAAAAAATTATTTAAATGCATTTTTTGGTAAAAAAATAAAGAAACATTGACATATTTAAAGAAACAATTTTTGGGGGAGAAAATGCTTCTAAAATAATATTTTGGCTATACATCGCTATTCTATACCGCGGTTGAACTAAATTTTTGACATACAAAATTTAGAAGCGGTTTTTTTAAATATTTTATTATATCAGAGTGGAGAAATTTTAACGAAAAATACCGACTATCATTTTAATAGATCATAACTCTGAAAATAATGTGAAGTTTTTAAAATAACTCGTTCAATCCCGGTATAGGAGTCCTATTAATATATAAACAAAACATCATTATTGTAGAAGCACTTTTCATAAAAGGGGAATATTTTGTAAATAGGTCATTCATTCTTCATTTCTTACTAAAAACTGCATTTAAATACTATTTTTCTTGTATAACACTATGCTTAAAACAATTTTATATTTAAATTCTTATTCAATTTACACTAAGCATCGAAAACCTATTCATTTACACGCTTTTTCAAAATCACAGTTCCGAAAATAGTCCTTAAAAAACATTTTTTCTTAAAAATACATCTAGTTTAGAAATCGACTATCATGCAGGGCAAATCAAAATTTAATAAGCAAAACATTGCGTGAATTAGATAAAAGCAAGAAAAGACTGATATATGAGTGAGCGTAAATCAAAAATAACTTTGACAACCCTAAAAGATTAATAATATGTCCTGAAACACATGTAAAGAGACTTGTAAACAAACCCTTTTGTTGACATTCGTGCAATAAAAGGCAGATGAAGATGAATTAAGATGCATTAGAATGACTGGAGCACATTATTAAGGTAAATCGAAGGGCATTAGAAATTATTGACCGTATCTCAGTGTTTTCAATAAGCATTCGAATGTACTTTCAATATGTATTCGAATGTATTTTCAATATGTATTCAATATAAACTCTTATGTCTAAAGATTTTAAGATACAATTATTCAAAGTAAAATTTCAGATGCTAGAAAAAATACCAAAAAAAAATATTATAAATAGATAAATTAAAGTAGTATATATATATATATATAAATTAGTCTTAGGAAATCATTAGACTTTCCTCTTTTAGATTATGTTTTCAAAGTTTAATATACATTAACAGGGTCAATATGCATGTGCAGGGCATCCCAAAAATAGCACTGGAACTCTGTGGAGCCGGATTCCTCGTGGGAGTACGTAAAAATGACTAAGAACCATACTTGTGCAATCCGTAGTTTACAAGAAAAATACGAAAAACAAAGTCTATATCATTAAAAAGGGAAAAATCACCGTATTTGAAACATAAACAGCGCTATTTGCTAATATTTGCAGCATTGTTTCCGAAGTGTCCGCTGTGCATATGTAGATAAAGGCTTAAGACGATATGGTACCCTAAAAATCAATAAACTGTCGAAAAGAATTTTATTGGCTTATTTGATACCCCGAACCTTTATAAATATGTCTGCAAAATTTCAAAGCTTTACCTGCATTTTTCATTAAGTAATGGAGCAATGTTTGATGCTAAACAGCAACTAACACGCCTACATTTCAGATTATCTGCTAGAAAAGAGCCTGATAAAAAATAAATTAATTATTTTTCTAATGCGCATCAATGAGATTGACATTATATATGCAGTAATAAATCATTTTAAGAAATAATTGTGCAATTCATGAAAAAACTCTAGTTTGTGAATTATTCACTGAAGATTAAATGGATTTGGTCAAGATTTAAGAGGTGTGCGTGTTTTTATGATATTATTATGAATGAAATTAAAACTTCAAAACGGATTCTCCCAAAGCACAAATACTAAACCTCTTTTTGATAACTCAGAAAATTAAAAATCTAATTTGCAAGAATAGAAAGACTCTCCCATTTTTATATATTTGTTTTTGGATATATGTATATATCTCATGTGTGCGAGATTCAACACTTTTATTATTAAAATATTTTAAGATATTTGTTTAAACAAATGCACATATACAGTTCTTAGATTTTGATGTATTTTACCTATAAATTATTATTTGATTTTGCTTTTATTCGTGTATAATATTTAACATGCGAAGGCTTTTAAAATCATGGAAATAAAAAATAAAGGCATACACATCTTTTGTACATATTGAGCATTAGCTCTGAGCATGGAATTAGCTAAGAAGTGTGTGTATTTATTTTTATTATAATTATTAAGATAAAGTTTTATGAAATATTGATCTTTCATTCGTTTTTTTATGTATTCATTATTGCAGTATACTGTTTAATTGTTCTACATTTGTGCAATATTTTGTAGTAAGTAGTTTGAAATAAGCTAATTAACAGTTCAGAAAAGTTTCAGACTCTATGATGAATATTATATCATGCTATCCATGGAATGAAAACTTCAAACTCATATTTCTCCATGTTGAATTTTTGTACATGTACTGTTATTCAAAACCCTAAACAAACTCATGCACAGGTTTATGTAGTATAGTATAAGGTACTTGGAAAAAAAATTTGAATAAAAAGAGACATATTTAAAAAAGTTTTAGGAATTTAAAAAATGCTTAAAAAAGATAAAAAATTTTTAATTTTACAAACATTTTGCAACAAATTAGAGTTTTTTTTGGATGGAATTATTATTAAATACTAACCTTTATGAAATATAATTAAAACCAAATATCAAATATTAAAAATAAAAAAGATTGTGAAGATGGTACCATATCGCCTTAAAAGTGTCATGGAATGGATGAGCAGACACGTTGCAGCATCGCGTGTCCATCGAAGTACATGCAGCATTCAGACGGGCAACTCCGTTTATGTAGTCACTTCGTCTTGATGCACCGACTTCTTGAAATAGCCCAATAGGGAAAAAAATTCCAATAGTGTGAGTTCTAGCGATCGTGGCGACCATAGAACCAGACCTGCAGGTCCAATCCAGTGGCCGAAGTATGTGATATTCAATCAATCACGTACAGGAGATCAGAAATGCGCCGGAATCCCATCCAGAACCCTCATGTACTATTACTCATATGTCGTATTTTTCTGGTAAACTATGGATCGTACAAGTACATTTCTTTGATCATTTTTGGAATTCCTAATATTATATCTCACTCTTCAAGTTTTCAATCGTTAATAAAATACTTTCTATTCATCCGATCAAGTTCAAATAAGTGTTTTAAACTTGTAGTGGATGGTAATTGATGTTAATACCGTTTTTTTCAAATATTAATCCATTAATTTAATTTAATTAAATTGTTTTTCGGTTTTCGACGCCAACATAGATTTATCTCCATTGTTGTAACAATGTAACTGTGAAAACAATGACAAAAGATGATGTCGAAAACCGGTTTTTCAGCCACACTAGCCAAACCAGGTGGGCATTGTTACAACAATGCAGACAAATCAGGCTGTTTTTTCAATTCCTACTATTATTTCTTACTCTCCCTATATGTATATATTGTTCAAATTTTCAATCGTTAATAAAATACTTTTTACTAATCCATTAAAGGTAGAAATTGACTTAATTTTTTATATTACTAATCTGGTTGTGCAAAACTTGAGTGGTATTTTTGGTACACCCTGTATAACAACTACAAATGAAAATACAAATTAAACTTTAATACAACATACAATAATCGAAGCAATAAAAAATGATTCAGACCGAGAATTATCGTTGCGACCATCTAAATAAAATATTATACTGTTTTCTTTTTGATAGGACAATTACGGCAACAGTTGTTTTGTCACAACAACGCGCAATAAGTTATGACTACTTAAACATTGAAGAATAAATGTTTGACACTTTCTATTTTAGACTCTTCAGAAACATAATTCTACCTTTGCATTGTCATTTCATAGGATGTGTTCCTGAAATTCGTGAATATCTTTACTTAAAAAAGATTTTATAAAAGTTTTCTAGAATAACCTCATGGCTAAGAAAGTGTACCTTCTTAAAAATAATTATTTTCAAATATTTTCCAACAACCAAGTTATTTACTCACTTGAGAATATAAGCTATTGTGAAAGTTTCCCCGGAACTCTTTTTTTTTTAAATTCAGTATAATGAAGATCTATGAATTTCTGCAAGATATTTTAATACAATAAGATGAGATGAAGCTTCATATCTATATTGGGGATTGCAAGCTTTTAAAGTTATTCCTTTTGTTGAAGTCTTTCTAAAATCCTCTTAGAAAATGAAAGGAAGATTTTGTGTGCTTTAGCTGCTTATTACTTCGACTAAATTTTTCTTTATTTCAGAAATTTATTCTACTTGTGTCATAAATAAATTTCAATGTTTCTAAACAATCATCTGGTGAAAAATAGAATACTTAATATTTCTATTTCTTTAACCAATATCATTTATTTAAAACTCATCGTCTGCGTTTATATGAAAAATATCTGTTAACTCTGTATAACGAAACCGATTTCTGCAATTCAAAATCACAAAAGATGTTTTAAGCAAATAAAATATGAACAGAAAATGAACAATTCAAGAACGAATCAACGAGAATCATCATTATTTTTCCCAAATGAATTATTTTTTAAATGTACATTTTTCTGAGATACAAAGGTACTGAAGGAAAAGAAAGTCGCCATTGTTTGATTTTAAAATATTAGGTTTGAAAACAAAAGATTTTTAATCTGCAATAGATTTCTAGAGGGCATTTAGAATTTACTGAAAGCTCACATTTTCAATACAATGTTTTTATTTTAAAAATATTTTTTTTAATTTTAACAATCACATTCACATTTAAAAATTGAGAATTGTTTTTTTTTATTTCTAATATTTTAAGAATGCAAATACAACCAATTTTTGAAACACATTGCATAAAAAGATAATTAATTGAATTAAAATCCATTATTTAATTGAATTCCCCTGTTAAATATTGTATTTAATCTATTAATTAAATAGTTTTATTGTAAAAAGTAAATTATAATAACTGGAAATTATCGACGGATAAAGGGAAGATAAATTAACCTTTTTTCACTAAACAATCATATTAAAAATAAGTGTGATACCTTTGTATTTGTATAAATATCCTTATATTTCACTTTAAGCTGAAATTCGTCAAATTGGTGTATTCATTTTTTATCAATAAATAAATTGCAGAACAATTATTGTACGTTTTATAACGTTTTGATAAGAAGATATGCGAATATATTTTTAATTTCATAATTTAATACAAAAATGTACAAATTTCTATAGGTGAGGAAATTATTCAGATTTCAAATAGGCATGATGTTTTTTTTCCAATTTTTACAAATTACAATATTTATAACTCTACAAAAATAAAATTATTTTCAACAGAAAATGTATTTTACGAGGCTTATTGTTTAAAATTTAAAAGATATGAAAAAGTACCAGTCATCTGTATTTTAGTACTGAATCGTTCCTAAAAATTTATATTTTAAATTAGTTTAAAGATTAAATACGTAAATTTAAATGTATGTACACTTTTCTAATATTTGCATTAGCAATGCATTTCCTTTAAAATAATAAATAATTCCAAAAATTTCTATCATATTTAATTCAATTACAAAAATAAAATTGTTGACATTATTTATTTAGAATGAACATATTTTTATAGAACTATGAGAACATCATTGAAAAACTCTCATAGTTTTAAATGATTGGTAGAATGTCAAAAATGACACGTGTTAGATTATACCATGTTCTATTAAATTTAATGCCCAACTTAGAAGTTTGAAATAATCGAGTACAAACATTTAATATGTGTTGAATAATGTATGAATGAATGAATTTCCTTTGCCAAAGTATCTTTAAAAATTTTGTTTATTCTACCAGTATATTTTTGCCAGAAATATACACGAAAGCTTATTCAATAGAAATATTTTAGTTCGAATTTTCTCATACATATCTAAAATAACAGTTAATAAGTAACAATTGAATGGTAAAAGATCTTATTAACGCCGTTTTCGTTAACATTACTGTAATTGTTTGAATAAATAAAATTAAGCATTTGCATTACCAATGCATTTTATGCCTGTTTCTAAGCAGTTTATGTTTATAATGATAATATTAAAACTTTTCGTTTCTGATGTAATTTTACTTATTACTTGAATTTGGTCAGATTACATCATTTCTGCAAGTGAATAAGAGACGGGGATTTTAAACAAATTATTTATAATTCTTGAATTTTAATTTTTTGATTCCTAATGTTAAAGCTAAGTTTTTTCAGCTTTTGTTGGGAAGTATGGACCAGGTGATCTGAGTGGGTGGAGCGTAGTTGTCACCACGCTCAGACCTCACGTGGTCAATCTCGAGGAAAACCACATGTAACGGATTCTGACTGAGTCTTATTCTTGATCTTGGCTTCGGCGTTACTACATCTGCCGTTGTTTACTCGAATATTTTCAGTCTAATATTTCAACTGGTTAATTTAATTTGTTAAATGGTAATCTTGATCTTGGCTTCGACGTAACTAGGTGCCGTTGTTTTACTAGGAATTTTCTCTAAAATATTTCAGTCTAATAATTTTAACTTGGTTTAATTTGTTAAAGATTGTTAAGTTTATCGTTGAAATTTATTGTTACCAATAAACCCAGGAAAAAGAAAACTGAGGGGTACTCCAGAATTATTTCATGACACCACACACGCGCACCGGTATTTACTAGCATCTTTTCCAATTTTGTAGGAAAACTAAGCGGCATCAATTATGAAATCTAAATTTTTAATGACTTATACAAACTTTGTTACGAAATCATACACATATTTGATAATCACAAATGCTTCTCTCTCTGATTTCTAAAGTGTAATATAGCGCGCTCGTGAATATTGCATTTTTATATGCTAAAAGTGTGACGGATCTGTACGCGACCTTCTCATTAACCCTCTTGGGGAAACTTTGGGGCTAACATTCGCGTTATTTCACAACCATCCTTTTCAAGAAGAAACCCTGATATGGAGATTAGTTTGACTTTATAATTTCAAGGTTTTGGAATTGTAAGAAGTAGGAGCGGAGGAACTGTTGTGACGATACGTAAGTGAGGTTTAACTTATTTTCACAACTTGAGTTTAGAAGAGAGTTTGCCACTATACTAGATTAGTGGATTGAGAATTTATAATCTAAGTTAGATTTGGTTAAATTAAACTGATTACATGCACTTGTTCACTTAGAGTTCATTGCCTTCGTTATGTCACTCCTAGGGTCTCCTCTTATAGTTTTAACTTGTGGTTGATTAGTGTGCTTGAATAGTAATAAAATAATAATTATTATGGAAGTTTCTAATCATGCTTGTTTCTCCCCACACCCTTAGGTAGGTAAGACGGTGAGGGAGTGACTTCAAATGGAAGTCGCTCACACAAGTATTGATAAAAAAATGTTTTAAATCAAAATTAATGTAAAAATGATACTTTTATTTTTTTATGAATACACATATGAAGTACTTTTAGAAAATATTTTCAGTATTATCTATTTATTTGTTTGTGTTTGAATGAGATGTGATAAATTTCACTTATAAGTGTAAAGCGAGTTCTAAGTGCTAGACTAAGACAGTATTAGTATTGCAGAAAAATCCAATTGTAGTGCAGTCATCTACTTCTCTAGAACACAATGCCAAGGAAAATATTTGAGGAATTTCGTGAGAAATAGGTTCTTGTATATCTTATGAGAGAAAATTAAGGAAAAGTTCTTCGAAGCAATAAGGGAAGAATGTTATGAAGTAAGTATTTGAACTTTTAAACATGAAGAAGAAAGATTTCTCAAGATGATTTTATGTATCCATAACAGAAAGTTACTATTATATTCAATCTGAAAAATGTAGAACATTTGTGAAAATGTTTTTAAGCTGAAAAAAAAGCTAGATTACTTTGATTCTATTGTTTTGAGACAATAATTATGAAATAACGCTTATGCGCTATGGCTTTTATGTTCTTTCAAACTAAAATCAATATTTGCTTCTTACTGAGGAATTACAAACCAATAGCTAAGGTCCTGGTAATTAAGTAAGTCACAAGAGGTAATGAAAAATTAAATAACATGATAACCACTTGGAAACAATTTTTATTTTTTCACATAATTTCCAGCAAAGTTAATGCATTTATCCCATCGTTTTATCAGAGCCCCAATTCTGGCTGCATAAAATTCTTTGGGTTGCTGTGTAATCCGTAGTAGAACTTCATGTAAATGGTTTGCCCTCAAGATATTGTTTCCATGGACCAAACAGATGAAAGTAAATGCCCATTCGATTTTTTTTCGTGTTTCTCGGTCTTTGACCGGGGGACCCAACTTGCGCACACTTTTCGGAAATTCAAACGATCATGCATTATGCTGTATGTCAGTGTTTCTCGAACTGGGAAGCGGGCCTTCCTAGGGGGCATTATAACCCTACGTGGGGGTTGCAAGCATACCAAAAAGTAGAAAATAAAAGATTTTTTACAAAAATTTATAAATTTACTTAAAGGAAGCAAAACAAAATACATTCTGTTATAAAAATTACATATTGCACATTTATTACAATCTGTTCCAATTTAAAAATTAGAAAAGAAAAGTAACATAATACTTTTCTTATTACTTAAAAGTAATTTACTTAAAATATCTATTACTTAAAAATAACTTACTTAAAATATCTATTACTTAAAAATAACTTACTTAAAATATCTATTACTTAAAAATAACTTACTTAAAATATCTATTACTTAAAAATAACTTACTTAAAATATCTATTACTTAAAAATAACTTACTTAAAATATCTATTACTTGAAAGCAACATATACGAAACTTAATACTTATCTTGATAATTTGATTGATTTATAATTAAGGTCACGTATGGTAGTTTAAGCATCAAGGTACATTATTATTTCATTCAATACATTATTATTGTATGGGGGGAGGCGAGATGAAAATTATGATTGAAAATTGGGTCGCAAGAGTTGAAAGTTTGAGAAGCGCTGTTGTATGATAATGCTATTACCGTTATGTTGTTGTCCATTGTCACTCATCGATCGGCCCAAATCAGTTCTTCCTCCTATTGCTCAGTTGATTTTTTCACAATCACAACTTGATTGCCGCTTCGAGTTTCAACAACAATTTCGAAACAGCCTTTCAAAAATGTCTCCATCTATTTGTACACTATTTTACGTTATAAACACTACTTTCCATAAACACACAGGTAACATTTCTTTATGAATATTTTTTTATTCAAGTCATTTCGCCCACAAAAATCGGACCACGGCACACTGTTTTTCAATTGTACAATCATTCAGCACCATCGCCAATTTTTGCAACTGGATTACGTACGCGTGTGAATGCTACCTACTCAATATGAATTGAATATCATAAAGCTGTGTGCGGCTGCCATCTATCATCAGTATTTGGAGATACCAGTTACTACTTTAAATCCTTTCATATACATTTAGAACTTACTTAATGATTTACCCTCGTATATATACATATTAAGCGGC
The DNA here is from genome assembly GCA_019973975.1 of Trichonephila clavata. NCBI lineage: Eukaryota > Metazoa > Arthropoda > Arachnida > Araneae > Nephilidae > Trichonephila > Trichonephila clavata. The sequence continues at coordinate 48,717 of BMAO01009569.1, read as the reverse complement.
TATACAAAAGAAATTTTTATTCTTTAAAATTTATGAAATTCACGGAATTTATTTTCTTTTTATAAGTTATAAGAAATCCGTTATTTAATATGTAAGAAAATGCATCTCATATCATACCATATTTGAATAGATAATTCCGAGAAAGGGGAAGGGGTGTAGTTTGCTATGGAAAGACTGAAGAAATCGAGAGAGTCCTTTTTAATTCATTTTCTACAAATTTAATTATAAATTAAATGTATTTTTTTATATAAATATATTATTTATTGACAGAAATTTAAAAACTGTAAGCTAAATGGAATTAGGAAGAAAAATTGATTAATCACAGGAAGAAATATAAATATACAAAATTTATATATATTAATGCATAAGCTTGATATAGAAACAGAACGATCGATAGATGCATAATAATTTCCAAATACAATTCTTCCCTAGATGAATATTATTAATATTTGATTAATAAATTGTGAGAGGTATTCCATATCAATCATTATGATAGTTAAACTTTGTATCATCAGTCTCCTTGACAGTCCCTGTACAGTAGTACATCAGAGAACAATATTCCCCCTATCAAATGATACCAATTTTCAATAAATGATTATAGAATTTCTCAATAATGAAATATAAATTAACGGAGTGATCCATTGTTTGGTGATATGAAGCTATACCATCACTCAATGGATTGAGTAACAGGATATAGTAATTCTCTCACATCTAATCTATAACAAATGCAATTCTATATTTCTTTCTAAAAATTATATAATTATGTAAATGATACAATATGTATATAAAAAACAACTCATTTAGTTTCTCTACAAATACAGGAAAAATAGCGAATGGAGGATTATATAAAAAAAGTATTCTCATTCACGCTGTACAGTGAGTGATTCGTGAATTATACAGGGTATTGTCGAATTTGCCCGACAAATTCAGAGAAGTGACAGTAAAACGCATGAGGACCACAAATTACCATAAAACAAGAAGTTGAAAACCAAATTTAGTCGGAGTTATTCACAATGACTGTTATGAAGGGTGCGATATCGAGTGGAATGGAAAAGGTCAATAAGAGGTAAGAAATACATTTATTAGACGTAAAGCAAGTTAACAATACGACCAATGCATCATTGTTAGACGTCAGAAATGCAACAACACATGCTCAAGAAATGGTTCGAAGTTGCACAGCCGACACCACCGGATGAAGGTTTGTCTGGCGCTTTCAAACAAATCGGGTGTACCGGCGATATCAGCTGAAGAAACGGCGATCTATGCCGTGAGATCCATCCTTTGTATCCACCAGTGTCTCATACACAAGTAGTTTCAGGTGGCTCCAGAAGAAGAAATCTAAGGGATTGAGGTTCGGGGAGCGCAGAGGTAAAGCAACAAGTCCACTGCGTCCGATAGAGGTGGGTATGCACCGCAAGAGAAAAATGTGCTGGTGCCCTTCATGCATGAAATATACTTTCTGGTACACAGTGGCCGGTACTCCATGTGGAAACTCCAGCAGAATAAGAGAAATTTACATACGTGCGGATTTCTTTAGCCCTATCATGGTACTCCAAATCCCACATTCACTTGGTCACATTTCTCGTCTGGTTCTTCGTCCTACCAATGAGTACGCGATTTTCCTCGAACAGACGAGGCTTGTGACCCCATGTTCTATTCTGATTTGTCTTCCCCAAGCTTCCTACTATCACTCCTCTGAATTTGTAGGTCGAATTCTGCAATACCCTGTATATAATGTATCACAATAACTCTAACGAGATTTATGGTTTAATTTCAGGAGCCATGTATCCTAACTATACTAAAGTTATAGATTTTAAAAACGGTGATATAATTTCAGCTACGTTATAATAAATATCTCATTTAGTCTTTTAATACTTGACAATTACTGTCACAGTTATTTGCTACGCGTCCTTGCTAACATTATACCGCTAAACATCGTTTGAATTTATTTCCTTTTTTGTTATTTTTAAATCCAAAAGAGAGTTTTTATTTTCGGTATGCTTTATATGTTTATTTAGTTTAAGACTGTTAATTGTGAGTTTTTACCCACTCTTCTATTTCTTTACTCACTAATTCTATAATTAATTAATCTTCATTAATTTTCATTATTTAATCTTCGTTAATCTTAATTAATTAGTTTAATCTTGTTTTAAAAATAAAAATCTAAATTTGGGTATTTTTTACTCAAAATGTTTCAAAAAAAATTTTTTTCTGTAATTTTTTGTACAGTGTATGTTGCAGAAAAATAATGATTTCAGGTATGAGTTGTTACTGTACTTTTTTTATTTTAAATGAATCAGATATATTCATTACATAAGAGCTAAAATAAAAAAGTTTTCCAACAAGTATTCTAATTGGTAGTTTTCAAATGTTTTTTAATTAGAATAATTTACTTCCTGCATCGAGATTGCTTTGTGTGATTGTATTTTGATTAAGACATTGATAGCTTTTCCTCACTTTTCCTCTTAGCGTGATGTAGAAGTTTAGAGTGGTGTGCAAGAGAAAGAGAGATAGAGAGAGAGAGACAGGCTCATGTGTCATCCTTGTTACTAGATCATTGATAAAAAATATTTAGTAACAACCCACGTATAATTTCTAACTGTGGGATAAGCAAACGATCAATGGACTCGATTCATCTGACGTCATAATCACATGATTATACGCTCAACAAATTCCCACTTGTTTGATTCGACTGAGTTTTTGGCGGCATTTTCGGATTTGCATCTACTATTATATAAGAAAATGAAAAATTCTTTCTTTCCTTTAACTTAAAAAAAAATGCATATTCCTATGCGTTATACTGACAGCTTTATAAATATTTTTTTAAACATCACATTAATATTTCTTTATTTTTATTGTAAAATTACAACTTTAAATTCTCAGAATACCTATCACTAAATTATGTTGCTTGGCTATAGATTCCGGTCGCCAAAAGCACCCCTCATTAAATTAAATTGCTTGGCATTCGATTTGGTCGCCAAAAAAATTTACACATCGCCAAGCCGCCCCGCCCCAGCCCATTCTACACTTTAACACTTAATTTTTAAGTGTAAATAATTTTGTTCATTGAAAGATCCATAATTTTTTGAAACACAATGTGGATGGCATACTAATTACTAAGCCTAAAAGTATACAAAAACACAAGACACGGGGTCAAAGAACAGAAGTATGAATTAACCTTAAATCTAATACTGTAAACTAATACTATGTATATATTTAATAACTATACGTAAAGCAAAACACTAGAAAATATATTAAAAATACTAAAAAATTCTAAAAAATTACAAAAAAATTTAAAGAATATAAAATTTGAATGTAAGCAAAATCGACGGTTAGCACACAACCACAAGTGCAATACGATTAGCTGTTGTCTATTTCATAATCACGTGGCAATCGCTAAACGATCGCAGCACCCACTGGTGATGAACAGACCCAATTAATCACACTTTTTTAAATTTCATCACACGATAAGCTATTAAAAGTCCTAGTTTATTCAATATCCCTACTGTTTAATGTAAAATAGAGGGGTTTTAATGAATATACAGTCGAACCTGGATATAATAAATTCACCGGGACTGAACGTTTTGTTCGTTAATAAGGGGTTATATTATATATTCGTTTTATCGGGTCTAAGCAAATACAATTTTTTTTTAGTTTACCTTTTGGAAATTCTATAAAAAGCAATTACACAAAAAATATCTATAGTTAGATATTACGCATTTCTTCATTCAGCAATTAAAAATATTAGTGAATTATTACGCACCAGTTAATTGGAAATTTTCAAATACTGACTAATAGATATTTGACAAACTTTTTGATTCTTTACTCGAAAAAATTCTTTTTTTACTGTATTCTGAGAAGACAATATACTACGTTATTTACATTCTGTTGCATAAGTATGTTTTCACATGTTTCAAACAATATAAAGCATTAGAAAATATAGCGGTTTTGACAAGAGTTTCGTTTTCAATTTCTCCCTCAGAATCGCTATACATTGGCTCCGACAAATCAAACACTTCCTCAAATTTAGTTTCTCAGGTAGGTATTCCATCATTATATGTAACATAATCGATAAAATCTTAAGATATTCCCTGCGTTGTGGACTGGGATGAGATTAGAAAGTAATTTATTACCCTATTCAAAACTCGCATAACAGGTTACACTCATTACTCATTTAAACCTGTAAAGCTAAATAAAGGTCGGCTCCTTTTCCACTCAAAATTTGTTACTTACAGGAAAAGTTCTTTTCAGTTCTGAAGGAAAAAGATATGTCACTCGAAAAAAATCCAATTTTTTTCTAATACAAACTAATAAAAAAATTTCAGCATTTGAAGTAATTCATTAATTTAAGGTTTAGTGTTCGTTAAATAAAGGTTTATTATTCGTTAAATAGGGATTTATTATTCGTTAAATATGGGCTGTTTACGTTCAATTTAATCGAGGGAAAAGAAAAGCTCTTAAATGACGAAATTCGTTAAACAGGGTTTTGTTTAATCGAAGTCTGACTCTCTATCTCCATAATTCTTTAATTCTGCTCTATATTCTTGAAGCAGTGTTCCTTTTCATTTATATTCTAGACTATTCAATCCACGTGTTTAAAATTATTTCTAACATGTAATATAAAAAAAATATTTTAACTCAATTCTACTTTGAATGGATGAATAGAAATTATTTTATTAACGATTGAAAATTTGAATGATATATATATATATATATACATATATATATGTATAGGGAGAGAGGGAACTAATAGTAGGAATTGAAAAAAGAGCAATATTTGCTTGCATTGTTGTAACAATGCACAACCGGTTTGGCTAGTTTGGCGAAAGACTGATTTCGACGCCAACTTTTGCCATTGTTTTAATAGTTACATTGTTACAAAAAAGGAGATAAATCTAAGTTGGCGTCAAAATTGGTAATTATTTTAATTAATTAATTAATATTTGAAAAAGAAACAGAGTATCAACATCATGTGTCATTCTGTACAAGTTTTAAAAAATTGATTTGAACTTGACTAGGATGTATAGAACGCATTTTATTAGTGATTGAAAATTTGAACAAAATAAATATTTCTCTCTCTCTCTCTATATATATATATATATACAGAGAGAGAGAGAGCTATATTAGTAGGAATTGAAATAGACTATTCATACTGTACGCCATTGTTAATGAAATCAAGGAGAACATTATTAATTTCAAGGGTGAAAACCATTTTTCTTAAGATCAATTAAGTACAATTTATCAGTTATACATTACCAATATCTAAAAAATTAATGGTTTTATAACTAATGAAGCACTTTAAAATATGTATTTTAAATATTTGCTTATAGTCAGCTTACACAATTTGTGTGTAAGAACTAGTTAAAACTGTATCTAAATAATTTCAAGAGAAAATCTTTCAAAGAACTTCCATTGAAAACGATAAACACACTCTTTACGAATCCAGCATAGAAAGAAGTAAAGGAAGGACCATTTCCATTTTACTTTATCGAACTTTCGAATTCCAATTGATTATTCAAGTTGTAATAGACATTTCATCGCTATGGATGCTTTACAAGAATCTAACACATAAAGACACACACACACAGTTACAGTTACCCTCTAAACTCCCGCACAATGTTTCAACAGACTTCAGTGGTTGTCATAGTAACGGTATTTTAATGGGTAGAACCTTTTCCTGACTTCGTTCAATACGAGGGGGTGGCAATGTTACGTAATAGGCACTACTTCTTTTGATAAAGTTCAATTTTTTTGCCCCTTTTTCCTACCTTATTTCCCCTTTTCTAAAGCGGATACTGAATATCAGTATTGGAACTCTCTTTCTTATTATTCGAAAATCCAGAAATGAAACGCTTTTTTCTTAAATATTTTACATTTTACTTTCTTTTCTAATGATTGGAATGTGAAGCCATTCCCTTAAAATGCATCTGAAAAACAAAAAAAGTAAACTTCAAGTATTTGAATTTGTTCCCTTTTCTAAAGCTAAATGAAAAAAAAAACATCGAGAAATTTTACTTATAATAATGTCTAAATTCTTCCTTTAATATCCTAATAAGTATTTTTAAAGTAGAATACAAATTTCGTTTAAAGATTTTTATGTGCTTCAAAGATAAACTTAAATTTTGCTCAGATATGCATGAATATTGTTTCCAACGCAGATATTTAATGTACACTAAAAGCACATTCAATTTTCTTCGGCATGCAACTAAAAGACAAACACAGATTACAATATTTTCTAAAGCTTGCCAATAAAAAAAACCTATAAAATAAATAAAATAATAAATTAAAAAACTATCTTTTAAAAGAAAACAACCCTATTTTTAGGGATTATTTTATGTAATTTTTATAAGCATAGAGTATCACATTATATTTTGCTTCTAATAATTAATGAATTCTGAATAATTCATTAATTATTAATTTATAAAAAAATAGAATAACAATAGAATAATTTATGCACGAAACCATTTTTGATAGATATATTTAATGCATAACGATAGACTCTCTATATTAAATCCACGCTCAAGATAGAAATATGAAGTTAAAAATATTTTGGAAGTTTGGCTACAATAAATCCACAATAGTTTTAAAGCTTGATTTTAAACATGAATTTGCTGGTACGCAGCCACATGCTCATTACATGACAGGCCTGAAAAGGATTTTTTCCTTTTTCCCAATCACTAAGCTCATTTACTCCTGTCTATTAGTGGTTATGTCTTAGAAGTGTAATACACCTTTTATATCCTGTAGTTTCAATTGTGCTGGTCAAAAAGAGATGTCATATTGATCAAGTTTCAAAGACCAAGTTTGTTAAAAGTCTGCATCGACAAAAGTCAATATGACCATCAAGGCCAAGTAAATGTCCCGGGTAAAAGAAAGAACTAGAGAAACACTAGCAGAGTGACGCGTATAATCTTTCAGACAACCCCAGAAGCTGCGTTGAAGTTCCCTTCATCTAGCTACATTACATGACAGTTTATAAGCACACCATCACAGATTCCAAATGAGTGATAGCCCTGACTACCCTCTTTGTTTCAATGGGGTGATGATGAACACTTGGTCTGATCAGTGATCTCTTAGAACAATGTCTCTCAATATATTGGAAAACTGAAGACCTTTCAACATATTGCAGACTTGATCTTTTTTTTACCTTTTTATATGTAACTTTTGTCCTTTGCATTTTTTTAATAAAATCCGTAATTGTATTTAAGACTTTTCTGTGTAAATATTATATTGTGTGCTCTGTTGCATTATTATTATATTTTTATTTTTGCACTTTTGATTTATGCTGCATTGTTATTATATCAATGTATTATGATTCAAAAGCTCGGGTACAAGGTGTAAAAAACAATAACCTAAATAGTTTACAGCACCGAAGCACATCCACCTTCAAAGTAGTCCCCTTGGGCGACGATACACTTTTGCCATCGTTCGTATACCATCTGCAAGCACAGCTGGAAGCCCTTTTTTTGCAACCTCTTATACGGCATCTTGCGATGCTTCTTAAACCTCATTAAATGACACAAAATCGTGTCTCTGTAAATGCTTGAGGACCATGTGCTGGGACACTAGGTGCAAGTAGAGAATTTCCATTAGAATTCGCTGACAATTTGTCTCCGAGAAGTGTGTAGCCTCAGCCTTTTGTGCAAGTGTTTAACGACGATCTTTTTGAATACATTCAGACATCAACACAACATTTTCCGCCATCTGTGAAGTTGGAAGTCGTCCAACACGTTCATTGTGTCTTCGATGGATTCTAGGCCCTTTTTTAAACGCCGTTACCATTCGTAAACCTCTGGTCTCACATAGTAGATGCACCATACACCTTTATTAACACTTTCAAAGTCTCCATTGGTGTTTTACCTAAGCGTTGACAAAAAGTATTGTTGCAGTGCTGTTCAAGACAAGCCATCTTTCTTACGTCGTGGAGCAAAGCTTCGGAAGATAACAGATGCGCGAGCAATTCGGTCACTTGACATGGATCAAACCAACCTGGGCAGGTAGGGGAGATTTGGATGCAGCAACTTTAAGTGGTTTAACTTTAGGTACTTGCTTTCGTCGTCATCAATAGCAGCAGTGCCCGAATTTTTGGATTGTTTTTATCTCGTATATGACATCAGGATATTTGTCCTTCCAATGACAGTTGCATTAGAAGTAATGAGCTCAAGTCTTGGTGTAGAATGTATTTAGCTTCTTTAAAACCCACGAGACACAATACCTTTTGTCGATTAGTAATAGTTGAATTTATAACTTCAGCTATTTGTCTCTGTATACCTTGCTGGGAATGAAAATAACACCTATAGTCCCAAAAGATCTGTAGTGGAACCGTTTGAGGTCTCTGGATTTCCGATATGCTAGATTACATTTAGAACAAATATAATCTGCTAGATTATATTTGTTCTGCTAAACATAACGCTAAAACTTGTATTAGAGGAAATATCATCCCATCTTTCTCCCTCGGAACAGCTATATTTTAGATAGATCTTTTGTAGTCGTCTAACATTGTTGAGGTGTCGTTATCGTAATGGGAAAAACACAGTATCTAAAATCCATTCTTTAAATGTGGGTTAACGCAGTTTATTAGAAAATATGAATATTATAGTCGCCAAATTTATATATTTAAAAATATTTTACTATATAGTTTTTCTTATTCGAAAAAAATTTTGCATGCTATACGATTATTTTGTTAATCCATATTAAATGTACAAATATACTAATTAATGAAATTTATTTTCAAAGTAAGTTGTAGAAGATAATTAGAAAGATACTAAAATATTTATCTTATCAACATGGAATTTAATTGAGCCTATTTTTTAATTCATCGGACTATTACAAAGTCACATTAGGCATTTTTATATAGCTATAGTGTTTGATAGTTATAATAATTTAGTTTTTGCGAAAATTTAAAATATGATTTAAAAAAAAGCTATAAAAGAGAGAGTTCACTTACGGGCTGGGCTGTTTTACAATTATAATAATGCCACGTTTTCACTTCACAGAAAAAAATTGGAAAGCTACGAATGTTGATTCTTTTGATTCATTTTATTCAAACATTATACAGAAACCTTATAAAATAATCTTTGAAAAATTACCAGGTTGCATTTTGACAAAGCAAGAAAAAAACTATTAGAGCTTCCGGGAATTTGTGTAAAAGAAACAACTGCTGAGTTTTCTGAAGTCAATTATTTTAACCATCTTAAGAGTAAGAGTTAATTAAAATTGAGATTTTTTGAAGAATATTTCTTTCCTTTCACATATTGTTTCATACCAAAAATATATTAGTGAGGTAAATTGTGGAAGTATTGCAAGAAAATGGGAAATATCATTTTGATAACTCATATTTTTGGAAAATAATTAAGAAAACGAATTTGGTGTAATTAAATATGTTTTTACTGTTTTGAAAATCCCCTTATTATGCCAAACGTAGAAAAATGTCATTTTGAAGCACAGATAATTAAAAACACAAATATTTTCATATCGATGCAGTGGCATCCGGACAGAAAAAAATGTATTAAAATATAGTATATATATAAAATACTAAATAATTCAACACATCAGAAAATTTACCGAAACCGATAAAGGATCACATTTCCCCAACAAACTTACTTGGGTCCAGCTTCTTATTCATTCTATTTTTAGAAAGTTTTACAATTAAAGTCCACAATTAATACAATTTTTTTAATTGTTGCTTTACCAATGCTATTTCTTTTTCTAAATTTGTGCCTCTATTAACGATATAAAAATTTAGCCTGAAAATTGCTCAACTTGTATCCAAATCGTCAGACTCTTTTCACCTTACTGTTACTAGAAGAGTATAATACATATACGTATTAGCCGAGAATTTCAAACTTATTTAAAGTTGCAGTAAGGGAGTAAGCTTATATAAATCCTAATATATAAAAAAATCTCCCCCACATTTTTGCTAGCTTTTGGTTTTTTTACTGGCCTTCTGGACCCAAGGTTGCGGGTTCGACCCCGGGCCAAGTCGGTGGATATAAATGATTCAGAAAATCGACAGTGGTAATGTCGAATGGTTATACGGCATGTAAAAGAATTAAATCCTAGTACAGGTTCGCATCGTCAAAACTCAAGTGCTTCACTCTACAGAGGAAGCTGGGCATCAAAATTACCAGCGGCGATTGGTATTCGCCTATATAGTTCCGCACTAAAAAGAGATACCAGACTCCGGGGAATGTACTAGGACTGCAATGGTAAAACACCAATCTGCAGCTGATTAAAAAAAAGTTTAATCTTAACTTTTTGTGCGTTCTGAGTGAAACTTTTTTTATTCTAAAAGAAGAAGAAAAGGTCATGTGTAAGTTCTTCAAAGTCCGTGTGTATCAAAATCCGAGTCTCCGAATAGTTCGTAAAATTCCCATTTATTCATTTGACTGTCTCAATACATACGACTATCATGATGCGAATTTTTCCTCCCAGGCATGAAATATAATTTGACCATCACGATCTGTATAGACGAATTTCTATTAACTATCTTTTTAAAAACAAAATAAAATTACATTGAGAGTATCACTGGCACAGAGAGTGTACTTGATAACTAATAAAGGAAAAAAATGTGTTAGTCACAAATAGGATTATCAGGAATAAAGTTATCCCTGTTCTGTTTTACAGCAATTGAACAGGAACATATTTCCCTCTTTTGTATGAAACTGACAAAATTTCGCCTTCATGTAGCAACATGTTTGAAAATAGGATTTTTGTGTGTGTGAAGTGATAAAAAAATTCTCTAGGCACGTTTTGCTGAAGAGTGAATTTAAGTGAATCGTCTGGTTCGGGTCCATTACACAAATCGGTTTTTTTTGGCTCTAGTCGGAAATCGTACTCGTGTTGTTTAGTTTTGAATTTAAAACTGTTTAGGCACAGATTATTTTTTAAATAAAAATTTCATGCACACTTTTACCCATTAAGTTTTATTTTCTTTCTTTTAATATTACCTCCATAGAACCCACTTCCTCTCAGCTTCAGCGAATGAACGAAAGAAAAGGAGTGCAAGCTAAACAAGTTCAAAAAAAAAAGATCATCCCTGTGTAGGAAATGGGAAGAAGGATTATGTAATTATTGTAATATTATTTAAAAGTTTGTTATCAAGCTACCATTTTCCGTTGAGAACCAAATGTCTTAATGAATTATCTGATAAACGTGAGTTTGATTTTTCCGTTGAACCTTGCTTATGATGAATAATGTTTAAAAATATTACAAAATTTCACTTGCTAGCTGTATAAGAAGAAATCGGTGAAACAGTACATACATCGTTTAAAATCGTTGAATAAAAGAAATACTTTTGAAATATTTTGAATTTATAAAATATAAGGAATTTGTCTTTAACTTGAAAACGAGTTGCCTAAGTTACGCTTACAACAACAAACGGAATGTGTAAATTTAAGAATCATGGGATCTATTTTTTGATTAAGCAGAACGAGTATTTAAACCCAATGGCCGAGTGGCAGAGCTTCGCGCTTCCACACCCCAGGTGCGGGGTTCTATCTTCAGGCTGAGCAAGGTCGACTCAGCCTTCCATCCTTTCAGTGGGTCGATAAATGAGTATCAAGCTTGCTTGGGGACTAAACACTGGGGGTTTCATTTCAGACTGACTACCTGATCGGAACATCTGCTCCTGACCTCAGCACTCTATATCACAAATACTGAGATGGGCACAGTAGATCTTGGCCCTCTTGAGTTGCTGCGTGACTGAGTTTAGTTTTGCTTAGACAAAGCATTTAGGCACAAAAATGTGCCAACATAATTAAAATCCGAAATTTCAATGAAGCTAATTGGCGAGAAATTTTCTAATATTTTGGCTTATATTGGAGATTATAACTAAGAGATTACGAAAAAATATGAAAGCATTAATTATGGAAGAGCACTAACCCTCTCCTTTTGTTTGCATAGAAAATTTGAAGAAAGTTTTCGGCTCTCAGGGCATAGGTTTTCCTAGCCTTTTATAGTATATGGTATTATATAAGTTATGTAAACACACAGTACTTACGTGTTATCGCAACAGTATTGGTGACGTTATATGAAAGGAAGCACTGGTTGCCAATTCAGAGCGTACGACACATGGGAAATCAGGTTATAAATATAATCTACATAAGTAATTTACACATAAATATATTTAAATTCTTTGACTAATTGACATTTAAATCAAAAAACTGATTTATATAAATGTGAAAGAATGCACAGTTGTTTAAACATTGCCATTTACAGAAAATGGATAAAATAAACAAATCACCAATGAATGGCACAAGGAAGTGAACTGCGTAAATGTCGTAAGGGAAAACATAGTACATCCGAAAAATTGGATACTCTTGCCCAGAATAAATCGGAAGTTTTCACTTCTATCCTGTGGTCATAGACACACAAACAATTTTTCCGCATATAAGGTTTTTTGAATTTGGGGTATATTTTTCAAGAAAAAAAACTCACTCTCTGATTTTCATGGAAATATACAGAAGTTTTTTTTTTTTAAAGCAAATTTTAAACCTTGTCTGAAGCCCAGTAATTAAACTTTGCAAAAATAGGGTTCGTAGTATACTATAGCCATACCACTGAGAGAAAAAGAGGAAAAAAGATACATTTTTTTATCCTAAGCAATAATTTTAAAATTTCAGTTATTCTTATTGAGGTATTTAATTCATTAGATGAATTTATCACAATGTATCTTTAACGCAATATGATATTAGTCTATTACATTTTTTTTTCTTTTTAGAGATCGATTTTTATCCATCTTATGGTCCAATATAATAATGAATATGTCCTTGTGAATCATGGCAAATACAGCATTATAACTAATCATTTTAATACTAATGTTATCTGTTATACAAATATTTCTCCTGGAACTCATCTAACAATGAGATGTTACATTCATATTTGATTTCTGGTTTTCTAATCCACTTGGGCTCAGTCATGCAAATTGGAAAGGTTTTAGAGTTTCAAATATATAATCCCTGTTATCGCAGTTGGATGTAATATTTGTACCGATTCAATAGTTACGACACATGAATATTCGAAATTGTTGAACCATGTAAATTGACGATACCATCGACTGTAAAGATGATGAAGAAATACATTGAGATTTTAATTTAAATTATTGGATGAATTAATCTCTGATTTATATTTTTTGTTAATTTATCAAGCCAATTTAATTTCGAAATATAATCCTACGGGTCATTAGGATGTTCCTGTATTATTATGTTCATATTCAATGGAAAGTTTGAAACTATATTTTATTAATTAAAAATCTGAATACGTCACTAAATATGTGGGCCACAGTAGGAATCCATCAAAATGAACAATAATAATAATTAAAATTTTAAAGCAAGGCATAAATATCTGATCATGTTAATTATAACTTAAAATTCAAAATTCTAAATGTAAAATTCTATAAATGAACTATATTTATTTATTCTGTATCAAAACAATACACTAAGAAACACATCTGTATAACGCTAATATTAGTAAAAATATTTTTTTAAAAAATGAAATTTTTTAATGCCGGCTGGTTGGCGTAGTTGGTTTGGCACTGGCCTCGTACACCCAAAATTTCGGGTTCGTCTCCGGCGCAAGTCGGTTGATTTTTACGATGTAGAAAATCGGCAGCGTCCATGCCGTATGATTATACAGCATGTTTAAGATCTCTAGAGTACCTGTTTGATTTCGGGACTCTCGGCAAAATTAAAATTCCCTGTTCAATTTCACATCGTTAGAGCTCAGGGGCCCTCCTCTGGGGAGGAAACTGGGTCTCAGAATTACATTGTGGCAATTAGAATCCACCTATATGGTGCAGCACTAAAAAGTGATACCAGCTTCCAGTGATTATAACAGGTCTGCAAAGATAAAATATCTATCGACAGTACCATTTTGAAAAAAAAAATCAAAAATTTAAATATACTTAGTCAATAAAATACGAAGCAATCAATGTGTGTTCAAAAATAAAGCAACACTTCTTGTTTACAACATTGTTGAAGTATTACTTTTTATTTATGATTTTTATTTCAAAATTTATTCGTGGGAAAGAAGAGTGAGTGAGTAAGTAAAGTTATAATTCAAAATTTTCAAATGATAATGGATTGCACCATGATTAATAAAAAAATAAGACTTAATCTATAATTTAGCCGTATATTTTTTCACAATGATTGAAATATACTTCATACGCCTCAAAAATGTCATAGTTAAGATTATTTATCAATTTTTTGTCAAATATTGCCGAACGTACTGCAACACATAAAAGCGTCTTCCCTTAATGGCGAGGAAAATAATACAAATTTCACTAACATTCAATAAATGTATTTTGTTGATGTTATTGAACAGTTGCGTAGCGTACACTCCCGCATCGTTGTGGGGGGGGGGGCACAAACCTGACTTTGCAGGTTGGGCCCAAGTATTCTCCGTTACGCCACTGTTATTTGATATATATATATAAATAAATTGCTTTAGAATTCAATATTAGAGTACTAGTTCCTATTAAATCATTTCATTGTTTTCTTAGGTTCTTAAGATTAAGCATTTTAATACCATTTCAGACAATAAAGCAATATTTTCCCATATATTGAATTTCATTGAAAAGTATCTTGATTTTGAAATTACTTGTATTTATAAATATAAAAGTTTCTATCTAAAGTTCTATTGTTCTGTCACTGAAAAGGTAAATTTAGATCATAATGTAACACATTATTAAATAAAGGAAATGAGAAAATTGCTTAACCCCAGTAAACACATCGCAACAATCTTTAAATTAATATTCTGATTCATGAATAGAATGACGATTTCAAACCAAAAAGTATTTCATTCAGCTTAAAGAATCAGGCGTCAGAACATGAAGTTAATTTCCGCATAAATTCTATTACAGGCGTAAACAGTTTACGAAATTGGCTTTAAGATTATCAGTCCTTACTTCATTCATACATAAAACTAACTTCTTTGTCCTTATTATTTCTAGTATCTTGCTTTCTAAGGTTACCATAGCAACATGTCCTTAATTCTCAGACCAGAAGATAACTTAGTCTCCAGGAGTAACGTTTGCAAAGAGATCCCGCTAATATGCTAGTTTAGCAAATTATTTGTGGCAACTTTTGGTCAGATAATTGGATTTTTCAGCTACGTGTGTGTATCAAAGAGCTAATTAGTGATAGGGAGAGTAAGCTGTTAATTATAAGACTAAATACGCATATATCAAAATGCAGGATAAGACAATAGTTTTATTTCATTTTCATTTATCTGTAAGTGTTCTTTCGACTGCGCTTAATGTTAAAGTATCATTAAGTTGTTCTGGAGTTGACATTAATGGATAATTGTGTAGTTTTGGGTTTGAGTCTTTATATGAAGAATGAATATCCAGTAACCATAGAGATGTCAATATTTTTATGCAGCAGATATTAAGGGATAAGCATTTCGATAATTGACTAACTTAGGGATTACAATATGGTCCAGCTTTCTCAGTCATATAAAATTAAAAACGATTCAAAAGTGTCTTTTAAGTTTTTCCCCTTGAGTTTCAAAATTAGTGCCGTAAGATAGGAAATGGATTGTTGCTTGCAGTAACTCCATGGATACTATTATGTCCCACATAAATACTGAAACAGACATGCTCACATTAGAGTAAATCGAAATTTAAATTTCAGAATATCAAAACCTAATTATGCGGAAAAGACGTTCTATGGTAAGCAGAAGATGGGGAAAATAAATTAAATATTTTTTGAATAAAAATACTTCCATTAGAAGAATGATATTTAGGTATTTCAGCTTTTTCTTTATGGTAAAATGTCAAATTTTGGCTTATTTGATACCTCAAATAAGCCAAGCAAATTTCAAAGCTTTACCTGCATTTTTTATTAAGTTATGGAGCAATATTTGATGCTGGACAGCAACTACTACGCCCACATTTCATATTATCTGCTAGAAAAGAGCCTGATAAAAATGAATTATTATTTTCCTACCGCGCGTAAGTGAGACTGGCATTATATATGGAGTAACAAATAATTTCAAGAAAGAGTTGTACAATTCATGCAAAAATTCTAGTTTGAGAATTGTTTATTGAAGAGCAAATGGATTTGGTCAAGATTTAAAAGTTGTGTGTGCTTTTTAAGATATTATTATGAATGAAATTAAAACTTCTAAGCGGATTCTCACAAAGCACAAATATTAAATTTAATTTTGATAACTCAGATAATTAAAAATCTAATTCGCAAGAATAGAAAACCTCTCTCATTTTTATATATTTGTTTTTGGTGTTATATATATATATCCCATGTGCGTGAAATTAAACACTTTTATTTTTAAAAATTTTTAAGGTACTTATTTAAACAAATGCACATATGCAGTTCTTAGATTTGATATATTTTACCTATAAATTGCTATTTGATTTTGCTTTCATTCATGTACAATATTTAAAATGCGAAGGCTTTTAAAATTATGGAAATAAAAAATAAAGGCATAAACCTCTTTTGTACTTGTTGTGCATTATTTGATTTGTCAAACTGAGCATGGAATTAGCTCTGAACTGTGAGTATTTACTTTTTTTATAATTAGTTTTATGAAATATTGATCTTTCATTCGTTTTTTTCTATATATTCTTGATGGCAGTATATGTTTAATTGTTCTACATTTGTGCATTTTTTTATGGTAAGCAGTTTTAAATAAGCTAATTAACATTTCATAAAAGTTTCAGACTATTCGATGAATATTGTATCATGATATTCATGGAATGAAAACTTCAAACTCATTTTTCTTCATGTTGAATTTTTGTATGTATACTGTTATTCAAAACCCTAAGGCTTTTTTTGATAATTGAAGTGTGGGTTTGAAATTGTTAAACATGTTCTGACATGTATGTTTCGTAAAACTGTGCATGGAATTAGCTCTGACATGTTTAGTACTGTTTATAAACAATTTCAAAATCAAAACTAATGTTTTTTTTTAGAATTTTTGTAAGTTGAACTATAAAAAAATTAATAAAAAATTAAAGAGCAGCAGCAGAAAAAAAAACCATGCACAATTTTATGTAGTATATTATAAGATATTTGGGGAAAAAATTTGAAAGAAAAAAGACATATTGAAAAAAGCTTTAGAAATTTAAAAAGTTCAAAAAATTTAAATTTTGCAAACAATTTGCAACAATTTAAGAATTTTTTGCATGGAATTATTATTAATTATTAACCGTTATAAAATACAATTAAAACCAAATATCAAATATTAAAAATAAAATAAATTGAGAAGATGGTACCTATCGCCTTAAGCGGTTTCAGGGGTGTTAATTTTGTCTCGAGGGGTGAAAATATAAACAATTTTCAAACAAGTATACTTCTTTTAAATTTAAATTAAATTATTCAAATCTTTTTCACGTTATTTATGAAGGATTATAGTTTCAAAAAAGTGCAAAATGTTTGTAATATAATCATAATTTTAAAAATTGTAAGCATATAAAAATAAGAAATAATTTTTTTAATACTAAGTAATGTTTGCGTTGAGCAAGCTATTTTCTAAAATAGTAGCCTTTGATGCATAAAACTTTATAGAATTATAAAATGTATCATACTCTTTAAGCCCTAGTAAATTAAGAATAATTTATCTTTTGTATTTCAAAATATTTAAAAAATAATGAATTTTTTTTAAAAAATTTAAAAGTATAATGTTTTTATTCTTTAAAAAATATAATTTATTATTCTATTTATTTAATATTATTACGGTGTAACAAGGATACATTTAACTTTATAAATCCACTTATTGCTAGTAATTAAAGCTACGACTTTTGAAAATAGCATGCGTGCCGTAAAACTTAATTAATAATTCTCATAAAAATATTACTTATTTTCATAAGCTTATAATTTTTAAAATTATGATTACATTTTAAATATTTTACATTTTTCTGAAGCCCCATTCCCTTATAAATAGTGTGTAAAAGATTCGAATTATTTAATTTTAATTTCAACGAGTTACATGTATTTGAATATTGTTTATATTTTCAACCCTCCAGAAAAAGTTAACACCCCTAAGACCTTTTAGTGAAAAAGGCATTTCAGTGCTTTTAAAAATATATTTATTTATTTTTGCGATGAGTGAAAAACCTGATGTACTTTTGAAGGCAAATATCAAGTACATTAAACAGCTTCTTTAGTATTTAAAAAAAAACTATGGTCGAAATTGCATTGCAGAATAAAGTGGAAGACGGAAAAAATTGGATAGCACTAGTTCGACGGTGTAGGGAGAGAGAGTGAGGGTTATGAAATGTTGTTATGTATATTGTGCACACTGTTCAGTACTCACAAATCAATAATCATTATTTTGGGATATTTATATTGTAAAAAGTTAATTTTATTTTGAGTCTAAAATTATTTAAGCAAAATTAAGTATGTTTCCATTTTGTCCAAAATTCAATCCTTTTGTAGCAATATTAAATTTTGAAATCATTTTTAAAATATATTTTCCTGTGAATCTCCATCATAAAATCGTAAATGTTTTCACTTATTGGTAGGTTCAAAATAATAATATATTTTCCTCAATTATAACCATGATTCACCCTGATGCTCGTATTGGCAATCAAGTACAAGTCCGATTTATACTTTTACTAAATTTGAAAATGTTTAATTTCAATAAGGTACATTTTTAGCTAATAAAATAAGGTTATCTTTTCGCTAAAATATTGTATTTCATTCAAAAAATTTTATCCTAAGGTCAATCACTCGTTGTTGCCAATCAGTGCTATTATATTTTATATTTTACACGTTACTTATATTGTTTCTGCAATGGATTTTTATTTTAATTTTTCATGTTTTATAGAAATTGCTTTGGTAAAAAAAGTCCGTGGAAAATATATGGACCTTCTTCAAGAAAAAAGTATTCCGTTCTACATGAATATTAGAACTATCCGTTAACTTATTTCTCTAATTTCTCTAATCTATAAATAGAAGTGAAATGAATTGACCTTTTCGGTCTTCACTTCTAAATGTCAATAAAATATGTTTACATAAATTATAGAAAAAAAACATGTATGTCGTTTCAAATCAAATTTCCAACTTCCAAATCCGATTTCAACAAAACGTTAAGAAACAAATCACTTGGTTATGGGTTATCCATCTGTAATTAAACTTAAATTGTTTTGTACAAATTGAAACAAATAATGATTTTACAAAACATTATTGCGCACATTCATATCCTTAGAAGTTTTAAGTCGTGAAAATGTATGTTCTAGATTTAATTGGTTAGGGAAGATATCAGTTTTAATGTTTGAATGCTTAAGGTATCCGACTACTTGTAACAACCTTTTTTAAAAAAAATGGAGAAATGAAGATTTTTGTTGTTTTTAGATATATTTAGATATTTTAAGAAAACTATATACTAAAATTAAGAAGAGAAAAAGAAATTATTAGTACTAAAAGCAGAAAAAATGGGTGAAAAATTTAAAAAAATAACGTAAAAGTGGCCCATTCTGTACCAAAAGTTTATGAGCAAATTCTCAATTTTTCAATTCTGATATGTTGCTATGTTATTCAATTTTGAAATGACCTGCAGGATAAGAGATATTTTAATTTTTACAAAAACTAGAGCACTCTATCTTAGTTATTATATGAAATTGCTTAAAATAACAGTGATTATATTAACATAAGGGGCTGTAAATTTTGTAATAAAACAGTGATTGATAAATCTGAAGGTAAAACACTTCTACTCTGTACCGAGCATACACAAAAATTTCAGTTAATTATTTTCAAAACTTTTTGAGCAATCGGCTGTCTCTGTTTGAGCATTTAAAAAAACACATTTCGAGTAAAACGCTTTTTAAAGTACGACATATTTTGCTTAAAGTAATGGCATCTGCTTTTACTAAAACACTTGTAGTTTTTGTTCTAGTGAACGGAAAATATTAAACGTGGTATTTTTATAAGGCTTATAAGATGGCCTATAAAATAATGTCATAAAAATTTGTCAATTTTTTGCAGAATTCCAATTTTGTTGAAGTCAGATACCTTAAGTGAGAGAAGTTTCAAAGTCAAAAATATATTATAAAAGGATATTGATATGATTAGTATATTATAAGAGGATATTGATATGATTAGTATATTATAAGAGGATATTGATATGATTAGTATATTATAAGAGGATATTGATATGATTAGTATATTATAAGAGGATATTGATATGATTAGTATATAATTCTAATTATTCTTAATATATTCCAAAATTCAAAAATAGAAGTTAAGAATAAAATTCGGTACTTAAATGGATTACGAATTTAAAAAAAAAATTACAAGAATAAATAAACTTATCACATGATTTTATCTATATACTATACAAATGCAATACTGTATATATCTCACTGTTCACTAAGTATTTTATTTCATATTTATAGAATTAATGGAATAACTTATAGCACGGCTTTATTTAAACAAATTTAACTACTAATGACTTTACGAAAAATATATAATTCCAAATAACCGAACGAGAGATAATTTTGAGAAAGTAACGATTAACCCTGGATTCGCCAACAAATAATTTTTGTTATGAAATGCCTCCTACCTAGTATATTAAACAGCATCCATTTCATTTCATACGGTGATCAAAGCTATATTAAATATGCTATAATTCTATTCGAATTATTTAGTATAAGAATGATGAATCAGAACTATGAATACTAAGTTCAATCAGATCAATCATGATACGATGAATGTTGACTGGAACAGCAATTAATTTCGCGCACTCGAAAAGGGGCGAGTTTAAATACGAAGCACTTATTACACAAATTTAAATGTTTATCAAAGCAATTACTCCGATCCAGTTTGACATTCAATATGCCATTAGGATAGAATTCTCAGTTCAGTTTGTATTCTGCATTTGATGGCAGCATTTAGGTCAATTCCAAAATTAATAGCGAAATAATTGATGTTTGTGAATACGAGGATTCAATGGAGATGTTAAGTTCATTTTAAGGGTTGTGTCGGTGTGTAAGGGATGAGGTAACATGATAAAAATATTATGTGCATTTTACATTAAAAATCTATTTTATATAAGGATTGATTTTGTAATTGCATCATGAAACCTTCATCTAAAAAGTAAAAAATTAAAAAAGGATTTCTATCACGTATGGCAACAAACTGCATGTATTCTGTTTTAGTATATACCTAAATAAGTAAATTTTACTTAAAGCAAAAATCTATTTATCGTAAGATATATATATACACTGCCGAGTCAATACATTATGAGCCCCTTCGCATTTTTCAATGAACTCGTCTTGATGACGTGGAAGCCTCGTGATTAAGAGAGAATGGTATTTAAATTTAGCTGGAGAATGTAAGTTATAATTCTATCACTTACTTTTGCAAATGAGGGGAAAGGTAGCTTTATCTAAGAGAATTTGAAAGAGGGAAGATAGTAATAACCCGAAGATTTGAAACGAATATCTCAGAAACAGCATGGCTGGTAGGTTGTACGTGTTCTGCTATTCATAGTGTTTCTGTAAAATGGATAAACGACGGTGAAACCAACAGTAGAAGCCAAGTTGTTGGACGTTCCCGCTTCATCAGACAAAGAACATCGGAGACTGTACTGTTTAGTAAAGTAAAGTTGGTGCCAGACAGTGGCTCAGCTGAACGCCCAGTACAATGCTGGTCCAAGTACAAGTATTTAGGAACCCACATATCTGCGGACATTGTTGGACTACACAGCAAACGTTCTACTCGTGGGCCTCTGTTGGCTAAGCTTTATCGTCAATTAATGTATCGGAACACGTTGAAAATGTCCAAATTCAGTCAAGGCAAATATTTTTGTTTTTTATTCTTTTGAATAGAGCTATCTTTTGACTTTACGAAACATACTTTATTTTGTTTCTACACTACCTAGAGGCCAAGTTACAGTCAATTTTATAAATTTAGAAAAACCGGAAAAGGGGTTTTGATTTACCAGAAGTGGGCTTTTATAAATTGCTCAAAATCTATCATGGCGAGTCTGATAACTCAAAATATTACGAATATATTTCTATAAAACTTTTAGAACCTGATATTTATGTTATTTTCTAGAGAATGTACTAAAATATTTCTTATTGTATGAATACTTTTAGAGTTATGGCTTGTTATTTAAATAATGGTCTCATAAAAAATGTAACATTTCTTATAATGTTTACTCAATCAGCTCTAAAATTTTCAAATTTTAATAAAAAATTAAAACTTTAGTACATTTTCTAGATAAATGCATTTAATTTGTTTTAGTAATACTTTTACTAATATATGTTTATTGCTTTTTCTCTAACTGCTTTGAAGTTTTTCAAAAATATTGCTAAAATTTCACTTATAATTGAGATTTTTGTAAAATTCAGGTAATTTATTTTAAATTTTGATAGTTAAATAGTAATATTTATTGGTATTGAATCCTAAAAGAGCATTTATATGTTTTAGTTTGCTATTTTCTTAAAAAGTACTCCGAACGTGTTCGGATACCTTGCCTACAGTGTCCCCGGGGACATCGATACTGGATCATAGAAAAATGGTAGAGAGTTACCTTGAGGGATTGTTCAGGATGTGTTTATTTCTTGCTTATTATTTCTTTCCGATCATTTATATTTTGCTATGAAACTAGTAAAAGACTAGCTTGAGAGGTACCGTTTTATTTCATTTACTCAATTATTCCAAGTAATCAGTTAATGTAGCAGCAATTATGTGGTTACGCTTCCACTTAAAATAATTTTAAATAAATAAAAATAATGAATAAAAATAATTTTAAATAATAATAAATCATAATTAAAGAATACTGTAATAAGTATTGAGAATTTTTAATAACCAATAACTCTTAAAGTAATAAGTATTAATAATTTTCAACAATGAATAAATTAAAATAATAATTATACTATTGTAGTTATTAGTAATTAATAAAACTAGTAATATATTTGTTAATACTGATTAAATAATAAGAAATAAAATAATTTTTATTAAAGCTAACTTTGTTCGTGTTAGTGACTAGGACCACAACTTGATACGCTTTTTTCGGCAGAGTAAGACGTATCAAGTATTTGTCACGCAAGTTCAGTTTTGGTCACACTGAAGTGGATGCAAAGCCTACAATTATTTTTCAATCCATATTCTTGAAATGATGAGACTGCATTCAATACAAATGCAATTTTGTAAGTTTACTATATAATATTAGAAAATCCCTTAATACTAAATACGTAGATTGGACAAATACAGAAATGGATATTTTACTAAACACGATAACGCTTTTTTAAACTAGTAAATGCAAAATATGTTTTTATAACTATCCATTTCTCCATTTAGAAAATGGTCACAAATATTGAAATTTAAAACTCTGTTCATTTACGTTTAAATTGAAGTAAACTTTAATAACCATGCCACAAAGGGATATTATTTTTTCTTGCGTTATGCTATAGATAAAACTATAAATTTATTAGCAATATTAAAAAAAATAAAGAGCTCTCTTTTGAACTGCAGCCTCATTTGTGCTGAACTGATCATTGTTTCATAGATCCTTTATATGACCTCATTGAAATTTGTAGAAGAATCGATTACAGACTCTTCTTGATGTTTCATTTTTGATTTCGTATTTTCTGCCAAATTTGTAGCTAATCTGGTAATCCTCGTCACATCTTCTATGGTTGCAAAGTCTTATTTTTCAAGTTCCCGCTGGGAAGCGAACTTTGCCTGTGAAACAGTATTTTCCAAAAAGAAGAGTGTTGCAGTGGTGAAAACAACATACGCGGCATGTTTCAATATTTGTAGTCTTAAAATTTTGGAACTTTAACTAAACTGTTTCTTTTTTCTGTCATATTATGTAAAAAAAAGCATATTTTTTATAAACATTTTTAAGATGAAATTAATTATATAAACTCAAACAAGCAGCCAGAAATATTATAAATACTGAATTTAAATAATTATGCTAATTTTTATTTTTATTGAAAAAAACATATTTTTCCTTAAAGTTGACTTTTTTCCGAAGAAATAAGCGAACTGAAAAGAACACTTAATAAAAATATATATGTGATTTAAAAAGATAATATTGTACTTGCAGTTAATTATTTTCTTAAAATTCTTTTTGTGTGGATAATTTTAAAGCAGGAAGACAAGTATAATCCAACATTGCAATCGGGACAAAAATATCGTGTTTCTTTTTTCACCATTTTCCAAAATTGTTTCTTTTCGAACAACACACAAAACATTGCCTTGTTGGTCTCAATTTTTAGTCGGTGGGAGGAATCACCTCTAAAATTATTTTTTCTGTGAGTCATAATGGTATGGGCAAAATTAATGGTCACCCTTTTTTCTCATTTAACGTCCCATGTCTTTCAATAAGGCGATCTATAATATCAAGCCTGAAATTCAAATGAGATAATTTTCCTTCCAGTTTCTGATATAAAACGAAAGCATTCCACAATGATGTATCTAAAAGATGGGAAAATATATTTTTGTTCTTTCTTGCCTCTTTTTTTGTTTTTTGTTATTGGATAATTTTGTGAGATGCTGATCCACATTCTACATACACCAGAAAAGAAGTGTGATAACAAACTTTCATTACTTCTAGAATTCTTTTACAGAAATTTTGTACTCACTACCTGAGTTTAATTCGGAATTATTTTCTGTTATGAGGCTCTCATAATAACTCATTTTTCTTCTATTTTGAGCTTCAGATTTAAAAGAAATAGTGTTCGTAGTTTGTGGTTCACTGATCTAGTAAAAAGGAAATTCCCGCTTATTTAGTCTAAAAGAATGCAGTAAAACCTAACCTTGAAACCGGTTTAGACTTTTTTATGTAATCCTAACTTTACTCGACTATTAGAGACTTCCTGCTAGAAACATTGCACACTAAACGAACAAAAAAAAAGTCAAATCACAGGATTAGTGTTGTCCGAGCGCCGCTCGAGAAAAATAGGGAAGTACCATTTCAAGAGCCCGAGTAGTATTCGGGCAAAACAGGGAAGTGGTTAATAGCTTCCATTTTAAGTCTTTTTATAGCATTTTTGTGTTCCATACACAAATTACACAGTTTCCAGTAGATAATTTATTATCCATTACTCTTTCTACTTACACTAATTATTACTTAAAATATAGACTTGAGTAATGTATAAAATTATTTGAATATTGTAAAATATAGATTTGAATATTGTTTCTTTGAAAAGTTGTATGAAAGAATTAAGAATATTCCATTTACTTTAAATGATTTAAAGGTGAAATGAGAACAGACAATTCTGAACACAAAATGTAAGCTAAATAAATAAGACCATTCTTTCTATGAATAGGTTATTGGAAAAGATGTTTTTTATGCCTTTTCTTTCGCCTTATAACAATAATTTTATACATAAATTTAATTTTCAAAAGATAATTATTTTTAATGGGAATAGCTATACTACTGATTCACAAACACACTAAAAGA
Source organism: Trichonephila clavata (assembly GCA_019973975.1). Lineage (NCBI taxonomy): Eukaryota > Metazoa > Arthropoda > Arachnida > Araneae > Nephilidae > Trichonephila > Trichonephila clavata. Next base: position 23,343 of record BMAO01009569.1, on the reverse strand, counting down.
AACGAAACTTAATTTATCAATGCTACTTTTAATTGTGTCTATATGTTGAATTGTAAAAGATGTAATTATAAATATATTGGTCAGACTTCTACACACTTAAATATTCGAATTAATCTTCACAGATCTCATACTAAGCATTACACTAATAAATATAATAACAATAATATTGAAATAAGACACTTTCCCCTGCATGGGTTTGATAATATTGATATATCCATTCTCAGAATTGTTTCCCTTTTTAAAAGATAGATTATGGTGGGAAAACCATTTTATTCATTTCTATAATACAACATATCCTCATGGACTGAACACATTATATAATGGCAAAAATGTTTTGCAATGCATACAGCAAAAAGATAACAAAGAATTTTTTTATAATTGTCATAAAATAATATTAATAAAATAGCCAAGAGAACAAAAAGAGGTAAAAGGAATAAAAGAAAAAGTAGAGATTCCAAGGATATTACAGCTAAAATTAATGAATTCTGTAGTAATTTTGAAACTGTTTATAACATTAATCAAATAAAAAACTTCATGTTTGGTTTGAATAAAAAAGAAATCAAACTTTTTAATTATATACTTAGTTACGATAATTTTATAGAATGTCAAGCCTTGCATGTTATGAAAGATTTTTGTAATTTCTTAATCAGTAAGTTTAATATATCAATACATGATAATGTTTTAAATTCTACAACTGAATACTGTAACATCCTTTTCATGAATAAATCCTATAATCATGTAAACTTTACTAAGTGTTTGAGAAGTATATTCAATTTTTCCCAGTAAAAAACATTAACATTAAAAAGGCATTTAAATATAATAAGAAAAATTGGTAGATCCATCTTTAACTACAATTCTATTAATTTGCAACATAATAATATTGTATGTAATTGTCATAATTATGAAGATTTCATTGATGAATATCATAAACATGTCATATCTGGTAATTTAAATATTATTAAAGATAAAACTCTCAGAGAATTAATGGTTAAGGGTACTGGCTTTAGAATTATGCGTTCTAATAATAATAAAGCTATTAAAGCACAAATTTCTAAAGATATTAATAACTTCATTACAAAAATAGCAATTAAATACAACTTTCCTTTCGAAGCATTCAATGAGTTTAAATGCAAAGTTTTGAGTGAGTTACTTAATCTTAACTATAAAACTGATAAAAATATTTCTTATAAAGATATAAAACAACAAATTTCAAATCTTCAAAAAGATTTCATTATTGTATATGTAGATAAAGCTCAGGGCAACTATGCAATCATTTGCAAATGGTTTTATAACTTTATACTTAACAAACAGTTTCAAAACAATAATGCGTTTATTAAATCTAATAGCAGCAATAGAGAAATCAGTAACCGTATTTCAGCTTTTTATAAAAAACTAGATTTATATACAAAGAATATCAAATTTCCTTATATTTTTCTTACACCTAAATTTCATAAGTGTCCAATTAAATTCAGAACTTTTACTTATGGTTTTAATACCTATATTACACAACCAGGCAAGGTGTTGCAAAAAGTTATACAACACACTCTAGACAATATCTCAAACTCCATTATTGTAAAGAATAGTAAAGATTTTGTTGAGTATATGCAAGGTAAGAGTGTTAAATCTTTGCATAGCTTTGATTTTGAAGACTTATTCAACTCGATTGATATAGAGGATATGATTAAAGTACTTAGAAATGTTTATATTAAATATTCATTAAATAAATTGATAAACTATGATAAATATAATATATTATACAATTTGTTTTGAAAGAAAATACATATTTCATAATGACTCATATTATCAACAAATTAAAGGTCTGCCACAGGGTGGCCCAGCTAGTAATAGTCTGGCTAATATCTATTTACACTATTACGAGAATGAAAAAATTGATACAGACTCTTGTTACTTTTTTAGATACATCGATGATCTAATTATTTCAGTAATAAAGTTGACTTTACTCCTATATTTGATTATTATCCAACCTACCTGTGAAACTATTAAAAACCAATTGCAATATAGAGTCAACAAATTTCCTTGATCTGGAATTAAAAGTTGAAAATAATATACTAAAAAGTAATATTTTTGATAAAAGAGACTCTTTTGATTTTAATGTTATAAAAATGCCATATTGGAATAGTACCCTTCACATTTCAATTTTTAGAAATATCATTCTAAACTATATAAAAAGAAATAATGATTTAGTATCTGAAGAAGTATTGAGAATTAATAATTATAAAAAATTCTTTCAAAGTTGCCTAGACTATAACTATCCAGCTAATTTTAGTTATAAATATATGTCATCAAAGTTTATAGCTATTTAATTATTTTTATTTTAAGTATTCATTTCTATTTATTTTATAGTATATATTTTATTGTTATATTTCTTAATATATTTAGTCTATAGTATATAATATTCTTAATATATGCTTATATTAAGTTTAGTTACTAAAAATATACATAGATGGCGCCTTTATTCTTAGTATTGCTGTGTTTTTTTTTTTGATGCAGTGAGTCAGTACATTGTGGAATCTGTATACATCGGGTAAGATTAGAGTTTCTTTGCTCATTTACATTATTGTTAATTATGGTTATATTCATTATTAACCTCTCTTGCAAATATTTTTGTTATACATATTTATATTTGTCTATTTCTTCCGGATTCCTATGGTAATTTAATATTGCAATTTCTATTCTATTGCTGTTATATTCACCCACGTGGGTTTTAGGCTTTTGCCTTAGTTTATACTGGAAACTATTATGTAGAAACAATTTCTGCTGCAGGAGAAGGTTGAGATCTAACAAAACAATGTTTAATCCTGTTTCACTGTCCTAAACCAGTGACAGCTCGAGAAATCATAATAGTATTCCCCGCTAGATACATTTCTTTTTGGTTTGTCATGGTTCCATGTTCTTGGTTCTTCCGGTCTGATCTTAGGATGCTTGGGATTTATTAGTCTTCTTTTGAATTATTTACTGCTATATATATATATATATATATATATATTTGTCTTTTTTTAAAATTACTCAACATATATTGACAAGGTAGGATTCAAAAATTCCCGGATAGAGCCTAAACTTGAAAACCTTTTGCAATAGAGTGACTATGACAACGTTTCTGTGTTACTTCATCCTTTCCTTTTTCTAAAAGTGGTTTGTCAAATCACGGAGTCAATGGTTCGCCACAGTGTCGTATTTTGTAAGTGGATGCATTTAGTAACCGGCGATTGAAAGAAATAGCATTTGTTGAGCAGAGATTGAATATCAAATTTTGCGTTCACTGGGAAAGAGTGCAACAGACACTTACAAAATATTAAGACATGTGTACGGCAGTAATACATTATAGCGAACGCGAGTTTGTGAGTGGCATCAAAATTTCTGTGTAAGCTGGGAAAGTGCCGAATACAACGAACGCTCTGAACTTCGGCAGACTATATCATTGGAGCATTCAAAATATCCTGAAGACGAGTCAGAGATGATCTACTATCATTCGAAATGGAACCCTAAGTCATGATGCCGCATTGAAGCATGGTAAGAAACTTCATAGATTCGGCATGATTGGTTCTGTGACTACGTCAGAACACATTTGTATAATGTGACTATCATAGGTCAAATAGAAGTGGGACTCATTTGTGAATGCGATCCTGTTTCATTCCATTGATTTCGTTGCTCTAGCCTGGCATCATTGCAAAAAGTTTAGACTGGGGATTGATGTCAATATCAGCCATGGGTACAGTCTAATGGATGCTATGAGTGCACAATACAAGCAATCTGATGTTGGATAATGTTCTAGTTGATATGGAAACCTCAAGAGTGTCTTGAATATATTGCAAAATGACGGTAGAAATAATTTGTTGAAAGATACGTCGATTCACGCATGATGGTTTTGCTCTGACCACAGGACTTTTCAAACTTGCCATATTTTCTTGATCCAATCATTATTGCCGCAGTCGGTGTCGCGTATTGGTTGTGTAATCACATTTCAAATATCAGTCTTTATTTTAGTTTTGAAATATTTATTATTACGACATAATCGACCCGAAGACAACCACAATAATAAATATTCATAAAAAAATATTTTTTTGGATAGTTATACCACCGAGTTCTGGACTCAGCCTTCGGTCAACTTTTTTAGACTGATTGAATCCTCCATCAGTTAGGGAATGTTCACGAAGATTTCCCTTTAGGGATTACTGTGGATCAAGTCACTACAGCCTTAGGTGTCAGAAGGAATTTAACCAATAGTTCAACTTGTCATTTTAAGTAAATTGCCATGCCCTTCATAATATCATCTCTATGATAGAATTGTCTTCGTAAATAGCAGCTTGGTATTCTCTGCTCTATTACACATGTTCTCTGAAACAATAAAAAAATTCTATAAAGACTTCCACGACAGAAATAACGCCCCGAATATTGTTCATTCTACAGCTTCTTTTCCTTGCGCATCCGTGCTTTCCTTTCAACGTACATCAAAAAGATGCACATTATTTTCAGTAGCTGGTGAGAAAAGTGTACCCTAAAATTTGAATAATTATCGGGGCGTTTCTTTTTTTTTCTCTTACATTTCATTGTATAAGCGTATAGTTTTAGAAGTAGTAGGCAATACAGTTAAATTACATTTTTGTAACTGTATGATGATACAAATCTTTTTAATAAGGGTTAGCTGCTGAAGTTAAGTTTCATATGAAAATACATTTAAGAATATTTAAGCAAAATGTAAATGACATAACTAAACACAAAAATTAAAATTGATGGAAACAAAAATTAAGTATTACCTACCAACGCTTGAAGAAGTGTGGTACCACATAAATATGTACCATTCTCGTTGAGATATTCATTTTGATCCGCTTAACTGCTCGTCGGATTCATAAGAAATTATTTGTCAATGGAAAACCGCATCTTCTTGATTAGTGTCCAATTATTTTTCAAATCCCCGTGAGAAAAAGCTAATCAAACTTCACAAAATCTTAAGTAACACTTTTAAAATAATCTCGAGGGAATGTATCAGAAAACTGATTGGTATGTTATCTCGTCTATTCGTGTTCAGGAATAAAAGCGATCTAGCTTTAGTTATTACAATGAATCTCGAAATGGATCGGAAAAGTAAACCACGGCAAAATTATCCATCTCTCATATTTTGGGTTCAACACTACATATTTTAATTAAATAAATTAATTTCGATCATAGAATAAGATCATTTCTCCCCTAAGCTTATATGATGCATTTTTAAGATGGAAGAAAACATTTTATATATTGGATATTAATATTATGTGTACAGAACGAGATATGTTGTATAATAATAATTTATTTCTAATTTTATTATTTTTCGTTTGTACCCTTAAAAATCATTGATCAATAACTGAATTAAGAGAGTGCATAATATTTTAAATTTTCAATTAAAACATTAAAAGTGTAGTTACTCATGCCTGAATTTCGAAGAATTGAATCCTTTTGAATCTCATTTAAATTTTCTGCTCTGTGATCTATAGCTTCATCTGCGAGAAAATCAAAAGGAGTATTCCAAATGCCAAGTTCAGCTTATTAGTTTATGCTGATTTTTCGTGCAAGGAATATTATTCCCTTGACTGATCTTCTAAGCAATTATTTGGTTTAAGATTGTCTTTGGAATATATATGATTTGTATTACAAATTTGAAGTAATGTAGTATCAATTTGTTATAATCTTCTTTAAATAAAAATTCAATACTAACGTGTTCATTTTGTTGAAAATACTAAAACAGAAAGTTAAATTGAAATTTCGTGGCTGCGGTAGTCAAGTGGTCAAGGACATGAACTGTGGCTGGCATGTCATGAGTCCGAGCCTTGTACCACTGAAGACCCTCCATGCAGAAAGGGTCGATGCATGTTAAATATGTCGAGGCTCAAATATCCTCCCGTTGGTGTGGAGTGGAAATTAGGAGACAGGCGTGACAGCTAAGGTGTCGCCCTCATCACTTAACCGTTGTTCAAAATTACGAGGTCCGTCGCCAACAGCCCTGTTTTAATGGTTTTGAGGTCTAATTATTCCAAGGCTAATTTTGTTGTATAGTATTTGATTTACAGCATGATTCTGAAGCAGTTTTCGCATATATATATATAAATATATGCGTGTACTTTGGTGACAAAAACAGACAGATTTCGTTTACATAATTCTAGAAGATTCTAGGAGAACAATTTGACGTGGACAATATAGATTTTCCTTGAAAGCTCATCTTTGTCTGTATAAGAAGGAAGCAGGAAAACAGTGGAATTAAACATTTGACGTCGCGATATTATAATTTTGGAATGGAATTTCTGCGTTAAATATTTATGTGATTCTTGAACCTTTGCTTATCTAGATTTGTGTGTGTTATTTTCTTTCTGTTTGAAGAAGAATCCGCAGTCATTATTAGAGAATTCCAGAGAATAATTCATGATCTATTCCAATAGAACCTGCTTGACTATTGCGGGAATCTTTCTTGCATTTGAAGGACGATTAATAATATAAAAATGAATATATATGTGTGTGTGTGCACGCGCCGCCTATCTGGCATGGTGGTTAGGACTATTGTGCCATTAGTCCTGGGTTTGAATCCCGGGGAAGGCATGGATGTTTGCGGCATGGAGGTACTCCAAATAGCCGTCACTCCGTAAGTCCTCTCGTGAGGTTAGTGGAAAGGAACGAGATGTGGGAGGCCTCTGACCCCCCTCACATGATGTTCTCCCTCAAAATTAGGGTTGATTTCATCCTAATCGTACTGTTACCTGAACGGTGCTCACAGTTACGGCTAAGAGGCATAAATTACTAGCCTCTTGCCACGATGAATTTCGTGGGCTTTGATCTGACTCCTTCAGATAGGTGGCATTAGATACAACAACATGTGTGTGTGCGTGTCGTAAAATTTTATAGTAAATGTAAAGAAGCATTTTATCAGGAATTCTCTGACTCATTTAAATTGATTTTCTTTCTACTTTTGTTTATAATTTAGAATTTGTGAAAAGTGTTTCCTCTCTCTTTCTCTCATTTATTGAAATCTTAATGATTTATGCCTCACTATAGATTATTGCAATATAATTTCTTACTAAAACTTATGCAATAGCTGCTACTTTACTTTTCACAATTTTGTATGCGTACACTGGAAAATATTTCCATAAATAAAAAAAGAAGTGGAATTTTCGTAAAAACACAAATTATTAGTGCTGACTTTTTTTTCTTTTGCATTAATTAGTATATTTCTGAATACAAGAAGATATTATGGTTATTTATTGGGAGTGAGAGAATATTAGCGTCGCTTTTTTTCAGCTACTCGAGGGCTCTTTGACGATGGATCTCGTAATTTTGAACCATGGTCAAAGACGAGAACGACACCTCAGTTGGCCTCCCTCTTTTAACTTCCACACCATGCCAACGGGAGGGTGTTTGAACTTTTGACATATTTAATGTGCATCACTCCCCTACACGGCGGGTCTTTAGCGGTACTAGGCTCGAATGTTTATTCATTGGACTAATTACTATAATCGGCAGATGTGACGTAAAAAGTGGTTAATTTTTTACATAAGCAAGTCAGCATTTTATTTAAAAAATATAATTCTTTTAACTAGTATGTTAAACATATAATAGGTATAATATGTTTATATTTATTTAGACTAATTACGCATAGAAATGTAATATTTTAATTTCGCCTATTCTAAAGAAGCCCAAATTATATCATTGATTACTAATAAAAATTCCTTCGTAATTTCCCATACTTTCCTAAAAATTATTTTACTAATTATCTTCACCAACATTGCTGACACTTATTACGATGATAATATTTCAAATCAGGTTACATAATAGTAGAATTAATAGTTGTTTTATTATTCAGATCTTTCTATTAAGGGATTATATATTTAGTACGAATTGTATTAACTGATAAAACAAATTAATGAATGATTTACAGAAATACTTAATATTTATAAAGGAGGTCACCCGGAATCAATAAATTCAAATTTTACTTCTAAAATAAAGGCTTTTAACAATAATTTTTTTTTGTTGAATGTAAATAATCGTATTTAATATTTGTTTATGAAAGAAAAAGAACAAATTGATAGAGTTGCGTTAAAACACAATATATTACACACTTTTTAGTATGTTTTATTATTTTACTAGTTTTATATATATATTCAGCATTAAATATGCTATTTTGAATTAATTTCTTTTTTTTTTCATTGTACTTGAGTTATTTCGAAAAGAAAGGAGAATAATCTATGATTCGTATAATACATGAGAAAAAAATCATTAATACTGTTTAATTTCTTGTATATTACTCGATTATTAAAATTATTGTTTAGTTTGGTTGTGTGAGAATGACAGGAATTGATTGATTATAGTTTCAATAAATAAGAAAATAATGTGTATGAATGCGAGGTAAAAATATTTTTGAAAACTCTAATTTACTATACAAAATGAAATACTTATTGCTGTGTTTTCCACAATAACTGTTTTCATACTATATTGATATTTAAGATTATTAGAGGAAAGTGAAGAATAACTTTTAAGAATATTGGATTGATTTAAATTTATATTAATTACACTAAGATGTTAGAATTTTTAAAAACTTTTATTAGGCATATAACATATATAAATTTAATTTGGATGATTAATATCTAACACGTGTAACTTTTCTTTGGTGAATTTTTCCTAAAATATAACTACTGATATAAACTCCAAAAAATATTTATAATTTTGAAAGAAATAGAATTACGTTATAAAATAAATCTTTTTCGTTTAATACAATTGTTTATTTTTGTCATAACTGTTTTTGAGGAAAATGATACTTTTCGCAATTTGTAGATTATTGTTTCATTTAAATAAACATGCAGCTCTCTCTAAATATACTCTACATTATAAATTATTACATTTTTAAGATCTATTAATCAATGCTATCCGATCTTTTCTATAGTGTTTCTTCAAACAAAAATGACGTTTATGGGCCTTTATTTGAGGTAGATTCCAGAGTACTGATCTAAATATTATCTGATCAAACCATCAAATTTTAATTTAAACGTGGTTAAAATTTTGCTACTATTAGTTATTGTTATAACATTTTTTAATGCTTCCTGACATTTATCTCATAAGTCAAAGAAATATACAGTGGAGCTTTAGTAAAATAAATAAAAGCATTTTTAAGATATGTAGTTGTTTGGCTAATAAATAAAAGTAGTATAATCATTCTCTCTCATTGCAAAATTCTCTTGGGCAATACGATACTTTTAATATAGTTATATATTAAAAAAATTCAACTCATATTAAATTAGTTATTTTAACTTCCAGTGTGTGCAAATTTTATAAATAGTCGAGCACTTTTTGATATTTATATATTATTTTGATAATGCATATTTTACATTATTGATTAGGTAGATTACTTTGAGAATTTTGAATAGTCAAGAGAACAAATAATTTTTTTTTGTCTTCTATGTGTTAAGTTTTAAATTATAAATAAAACTTTACAAATTTGTAAAATGTATTACAAAGCTAATTAATACACTATCAAAAGGTATTAAAGATTTATGAAATGATGGCTGGAATTCTAATTTAGGGCATTTCAAATAAAAACATTAATGAATAATTCTCCTTCCATATATATATTTCACAATATCATACATTCTAAAATTTCGTCTCTTTTGCCCATCTTTTTAAATCAACTGTTCATTAAGAGAAATTAGCTTTTTAAAAATGAAGTAATGAAATTTCGTTATTTTAATCATCTATAAATAGGTGATAAAAGTTTATGTATGATTTTTGAACACATATTAGTTACTAGCAACTATTATCCTGTTAGAAATCATGAAAATTTTAATCCTTTATAAGGCCTTTCGAAGAATGCTTCCCACTAAATTCAGTTATTTTAATACTTCGTTGTGAAGATATTTTTTCACCTATGATTTGTGCTGCCAAGCTTCCACTAGCACGACAATTGTTTTTTGGATTTTCAATTCGTAAATACAAAGAACGACCTGTAAGTTTTTTTAACAGCAAATAAACCATTTCAGATGACGTACAATTGATTGCAGCTGGTGACCATGAGGCAAAACTTTATGAAAAACATAGTCTACTAATGTACACGGAAAGAGAACAAGATACGTTTGTACATCTAGCAATGTCCCACTATGAATTTGCCTCTTTTTTCTGAAATTTCATGAAAAGTAATAGACAGTGAAAATTGCTTGTCGAAACTGAGGTGACTGAATTATTTTTTCGTTTTAAAAGAATTTCGTGTTAAAGAATATGGAGAAAAAAAACATCTATCAACAAAATTAAGTACATTAGAGTTTATTTTACTTACATAGCTATGTACATATGCATATACTTAATTAAAATCAACGAAACAAAAGCATTCCCAAAAACTTAAAGAAAATTAATAGAAACTAAGTTTTTTTGAAAAATAATCTGATAATTTTCTTTACATTGTCATTTTAGCATCAAATCGTCAACAAAGTGTTTGATGTCATCTATTTTGTTATTCATTACATTATTGGAACGTGAGTCTAAATAATTGCGCATTCTTTTCATGATTTTCCTTATTTCGGATAATTTAGGAACAGAAGCTGCATTATTAATTTTATTTTCATCGTCAGAATTTTCTTCAATGATATTTTTTGAGCTTTGAACAAACTGCAAATTGTCCTTGTCTGCCATAATTAGGGCTGCACATACTTTATCATCATATATTGCAATGAATTCTTCCAATGACACAGTACGGCAGTCCAATCCGTCTGCTGTTTTCCGTATATTGCTCATTCCCAGAAGATAAATCTTTTCGCGTTAAGAGATTTTCGCTTTGTTTTAAGAGAACGAAAATTGCAGGAAAATACAGAGTACTTTCTCGAGACCGTTGTATATTTTCGCGTTAAATACGTTATTAAATTTTTAAATAAATTAATAAATTAAATTATTTATTTCCTTTGTATAGGTTTTAGTATTTTAAAATTATACTTTTTAAATTTCATGTAAAACGACGTATAAAAAAATGCAAAGCGCAAGATGTTCTACCTTTGAATAGTTCCCAGTGGCCGATAGAAAACATACTTCCAACCAAAAAGCAATGGTTTTAAAAATAACATAATTTTACGTAAGAATATAAATGAATTTCTTTTCATAAATAAATCTCAATCTCCAAAATATTTTAACACAACATCACTAGAGAAAAATTGCCAAGTAAAGGATTAAAGACGCATTGCTTAAATTCTGCAATATAAGGATAAAGCATATAATAATTTCTAATTAGAGTTGCTTGTAATTCCCCCTCCCCCACACCTTATCAGGATCTAAACATTAAATATATCTTTGTGCAATTTGAAATATTTACTTTCTTAGTAATCCGATTCTATTATAAAGCCCCTAAATCGAGAAAGTCCCTACTAGATAATTTCTAGATGGTCCTGACTGAAAAGATCATAAATTAATAGTCATCGTACATGTATAAATTCATCTCGACATGCAAATAAAAGCTATTCCTAACATTTAGAATAAAGAATGGGAAGTCAATATACACACACACAGAAGCTGTATTACGTTTCCCTTTCTATATATAAGAGGCATTTCTTTTACAACAAGTATTAATTTATTCCAATCTTTTTCTAATGTGACTTTGAGAGATAAATCAGCGATGATGCTTTTCCATTAATGAAGCATAATCAGTGACAAGAAAATCTGTGCTTTCCCATCTTATAGAAACATACATTTACTTCAAATGGAATTTCTATGTTCCAATTATAAGGGCAATTTTACTTGCGTCTTTTTATTCATATTATGTGCAGTTTATAGTATTTATTTTGAAATTCTTTGATCAGGTTCTGAGTTATTCGGAATCGTGAGCGGAATTTCAGTAGGGAGAATTATATTTTCATTTCCTGTTCAATTTAGTTCGGTAAAGATTATTTATTTTGAATTTGTTAGTCATTCCCATTGAGTAGGACCAATTTTTTATGATTGTGAAGGGTATAATTTTTAATGTCATTTTCGGATTTGTCAGGTTATAAGGAATTTAATCATTGATATATTATTCAGCTAGAATTTGCATCTGATATTTCGATCTTTCTAATATAAAATCTACAATGAATAAGGAAGTTTTAAAGAAAAAAAATTCTATCCTTGAAGTATGTATTTCAAATCTAATCTTAATAAATATAACATTAATTTACTTCATTTTGCTGAAGGATTGATAGTAAAAATTTATAGTGACATTTCAAAAATTTTTATTGAATAAACAATGGAGAATTTACTCAATTGAGAAAGAGAACATGACTAAATGTCTAATAAATATAAGAAATAGTTCCTTACATTTTTTTAAAAAAATTTATTTCAAGCACATTCATTGAAATGAATATTCTTGAAATCTTATCTGTGTAGTAGAATATAAAGTATTTTAGAAAATAATTCTACACTTTAATTAAATTTTTACTTTCAGAAGGAACTATATCTAAAACTAATATTTAGTTCAAGTACAATGTTATACAAAAATCGTTCGCACTTTATGGAAAAGATTTTGATAGTTAAATTTTATCTATAAATATAGTATTTTTATGTTGTGATTTGCTTCTGTCTGATAGCCTTGATACTTGAGAATAGCTCAAACCTTCCATGAAAGTAAACTTTTTCTTTCTACTGTCATGCCTGTTTTACTCCATTCCTCTTGAATCATCCATTGGAGTCCATTCAGTGTTCTTGGATGCCATTTTCCTAAGTGGCTCACTTTGATTAACCTAAAGCAAAAAAAAAAAAACAATGGAGAAGTGTTAGATCATTTTAAGAGTATTTCATCAAATGGTGCACGCTTTATTATTCTTTCTGATTCTTCATTCATTAAATAAGTGGCAGTTCACTTAGACGTGTGGCTAGAGACTTAGTTCATATGAAGATCATATTTAGCAATATCCTTTCCATATATTGCTGGTATTTCTTTTTTAAAAATTGGTTCCAAAATATTCTGGTAATAGTAAAGTAAATAAATTTTAGCTTTATTTGAGACTTCTTTTATCTTTGATTTGCCGTTGTTAGAAAATCCTGCAATGATCATGAATCAATCCCTATGGGAAGTGTTCTGTACACTAGCAAAGCCAATTCCTACGGCCATTCCCGTCAGTTGAGCAATAGAAAATTGATCTTCATTTATTACATTGACTTAAATATCCAATGCCTCTTCTAGTGTAACCAAAAATTTCCATTTTTCAGCAGCTAGAAGTTTTTCACATAATTTTCTAGAATTTGCTTTTCTCTCAGCAATACGTTTTGGCAAAAGCAGACGAACTATATGTTTAAACATCCCCGTCAGTGTAAATTAACTCTGATTTGCAAATTTTGAATCGCGTACACTTAAGCGCGAGGAACGAAGTTTGAAACAATACCATCTTTCAGATGTATAAACATGCTTACTAAATTTTATTTATCTAACACAAGTATTTCTTGGTGTCGGGATTTACTTACAATTCTCAACAACGGCACCAATTCAACAACCCAAGTTAAAAAATGCACCAATTGATATCTATGGAAGCATAAGTGAAGTAGACGAGATAATTGGAGATATAATAATAAATCGGATCACTTACACACTTAGCCCTTCCAGGCAATACACCTTCTAATATTTGAAGATAATTTGTAATGTAATTCGACTCTATCCAACAGAATCCAATTTAACAACTAATTGAACAAATCATCAATCTTAATATTAATATTAATCAAATAATCTATGAAGTGCTCTCGTCTAGCCTTACGTTAATCTTTACCGCTATCCTTTAGCTTCTGACCTCTCTATCTTTCTCGATTTTGAACGCTATTAATTAGATACATGTCCTAATTTGCATATATCGCGTCTTCTTCTTCGGGAGAAAGTTTTCAATTTAAAAATATTTAAAGAAAGTATTTTTCCAAGAGGATTGTTAGGAAAAATGTGGATGGAACCGTTGCAAATGTACATAAAAAAATTCGCAAATGTACGACAAGTGAATGTTTTAAAAATATTCTTAAGTTTAGTTCCTTTTAATATTATAGAAATAGAGAGAGGAAATGTTGCTTTAAGTTGCCCTCTTAAATTATTTCACAAACTTTTTATCACTTTTAGAATCAAAAACTACACAAACTGCGAAAGAAACCAAAATTGAAAAGAAAAAATAATCGAAGAAAATTTTAAAATTGCTCGTGAATTAAGAGAATTCATGTAACAAAATACTATTTAATTTCTTAACATAATATGAAAATAGATTTAAATACTTACAGCAACTTCTTCATTGTACTTAACTTCAATTCTGACAAAAAAAATCCACTTGTTTTTTGAAAAAGGAAACGCAGTTAAGTATTTGAGCAGTTTATTATTTCACCTAAATCCGAAAATTCCCCGCAGGCATAAGAAACAAAATAAAAACCCTTATAAAGGAAGTAATTCTAGCAACTAAATGCTAAGCTTAATAAAGCTTTTTATTCTATTGGGGAAAAAATTCATTCACTTTTTATTGTTTTGATTAATTTTTTCATTCTTATTTGTCTTGAAAGTTGTTTTTCTTATTACCTTTAAAGTAAAAGATTAAGATTTCTTTTCAACAAAACATAAGCTGAAAGATTGTTTGAAAACATTACGTAAATTAACGTCAACAGAGAAATGAAGCTTGTTCCATTAAGCTGCACTAAAATAATCAACTTCAATAATAAAAACCAACTAGCATTTTATTTTCTTTGTAACTTAAGACTTAAATCGTAGTGTGTTTTTTTACTAATTAACAACTGAAAAAAAGTTTTAATCTTACTAAGAAATATCAGATTGGATTAATGAAAGTAAGTATTACTTTCACGTGCATAAATATTTATTAGTTCCTTAAAAAGTTCTTTTTAAATTAAACCCATTGTGATTTAGCTCTTTCACCCTTATAGGTCATTACATTCAATTTTTCAACGGTTTAAAATAACAGTAGACAAGAAACAAGAAACAGCATAATTTGTTCAGTGGCATAGATCACTACAGAAACAAGTAATTTTAAAAAAATCGATTTCTACTTAGATCAACAAAGAAACATTTTATTTTAGTTGCTTTTTCTTAAATATTTGCAATTAATATAAATATATGTATATACACATATGACAAAATCACAATATTAAATCACATAATAGAAAGCGATTTTCCATGCAAAAAAGAGAGTTTCCATTTTCCTTTCTATATGCGTTGTTGAACTATTTTTTGTTTGTTTGTTACTGTTTATTCATTAAGTAAATTTAATTATTTTAATAAAATAGTATAGTAAAAAATAAATCACATTCCCAGAAATTCGGCCATCCCAGGTGGTATCCGATCCCACGACCTTTGGATTATCGCTATCCATTGGCTACGGGTACACAAATAACAATTTTTCTTTCTATATATTGCTGGACCATTGTTTTCATTTGTAACTATTCATTTTGTTTTAATTAATGAATTCATATTTGAAAAAACAGTATTAACATCAAGTGCCATCCACTACAAGTATAAAAAAATGTATTTGAACTTGAATGAGCGAATAGAAAGTATTTTATTTACGATTGAAAATTTGAGCAAGATATATACATTTATATATATATATACAGTCAACCCTCGATAATTCGAAGTTGGTGGGTCCAATGAAAAACTTTGAATTATCAAGATAGTAGAAAAAAATTCCCAAAATTCATGAAGAAATTTTTTTTTCCATTTAAATTTGAAACTATGTGATAAAACAACAACTGTACATATAATAAAATTAGTTAAATTATTTAATTATATTTCTTCCATTAGTGAACAGATAAGCCATTTATATTTATTGGTAGGCATACTTAAACTACAAAACTATACTACAAAAGAGTCGCAGAGTTCTAAGGTGTTTAACTAGAAATTTTCTTAAGCTCCTTCTAGATACTTCTCTGCCTACATAAGGTGAAAGCAGAGAAGCAACATTAGAATCAAAGCTTGACATTGACTTTGCGTTTCACTAACCTAAAGTGATGATGTGGCCACGGATATATATTGCTGTACGTAGTACGCTTTGCGTTATTGTAGATTTTACTTGTGCACATTTCATGCACGACAGTCTTTCTCAAACTTTCAATATTTTTGACCCAATATTCAATCACAAGTTATAATTGCTCCCCCCTCGTCTCCATACAAATATGTATTAAATTCAAATATTCTAAACTTTGACTCTAATGCTACAATCCGATTTTAACTTTTTTAAGTGCCACCGGCGTGTATAAATGCCTCACTCAGCCAAAACGTTAGTTAACCCGGGCGTATATATACGTCTTTCCGGAGTACAATCTTCTCTGTGCACTGCTATTCATAAAATTATTCCAAAAGCTTTGGAATGCACTAAAAGGACCATGATAGTGTGTTTACAAACGATTTACTTATTTAAGGGAAGAATTTGCTTATTTATATGCCTTTTCTTTTACCCCGATACATCGCATATATGCACCTACGTAGAAAACAGTGGTATTGGGGAGTGAATCACGTAACTTTTAATCAACAGTTAAGGGATTAATTATAAACCATTCAAATTATCAAGATAAGTGTTAAATTTTGTAAATCTTTTTATATATGACAAGCTCATGGGAACACTGATAGTTATTAAACTTGTTCTTAACTTACTATTGTTAAATTAACTGTAAAATATGTATTGTGAGATACAGAACTGATACATTTTTAAGTGTATTAAATAAGTTTACATGTGTATCTTATATTTTATTTTTTCAGGATATTTTTTTGTTTACTTTCAGTAAATTAATAGTTTCTTAAGGCTGTTTTCGCCATATGCACAAGAGCATAAACTTAAAGTCGAACACATTTCCAGACAGAAAAAAATGCCTCAATTTTTATTAAAAAAATATGATATTGTAACTCATGCATTTGTTTATCATATAGTGTTTTTAAAATTTCAAAATATTTCATAAATAATTAGTGTTTTCTTTTAACATGCAAAGGGATATCTCATTTAGCATTATGGTATAGGAGAAAAAATGTGAAACACATTTTATAAAAGGAAAAATGTGTCAACTCGAATAAAGATGTGTAGTATGATAAAATAAGTGATTCACTATAGGATAGTGAAACCAGATTATAATATTCATGTTGGAGTACTTTTATATCTCAAACAATATTCATAATTTGAGTCCCATTCCTTAACATTAGCCGAAAACAGCCTTAGATAATCTTTTTTTATGGACTTTTAAATACACTCGCGTTTCCCTAGCGGTGTACGCCCCACAGTTTGAGAAAAGCTAGTATACGAAATTAAAAAATTATAGAACAAATAACGGGCTTTGGAAGCAGAAACCCTTAAATAATTATTACACAATAATCTGATCTCAAATTAAGCTAGAAATCCCAACTGAACAATGTTAGTCAAAGATAAAAACTAAACTCAGGGGTTACTACTAAATTAGGAAAACATGGATTTTCAGTCGTTCCTCAATCTCCCTACTCTTAAGACATTATCCTTTAAGACTCCTGGTTATCTCCGAAATTCAAGACGCCATTGAAAGGGTTTCGAGTTTGAGAGGAAAAAGGGATAAAACATGAACGCAACAGAAAAGATGAATACCATTTCAAAAGAAGCCCTCCAGAAGTTTTCTCTACAGCAGTAGGATTTATGGACTAAGTGTGTAGAGGCACAGGAGGCATATTTTGAAGAAAAAGAATTATAATCTTGTTACGTAAGTAATATATTTCTCTCACCTAAAGTTAGGATGCATTATAGACAGCACTTGTATATTTGTGTGCAAATCTGTACACTAAAAATCGTTAGAACGCTGTAAATGTGAATGATATTCAGATATTAAATTAAAGATCTTAGAGTGTGTTACTTAAGAGTGTTACTTATTTTTAAAAATATTAAGCGTGATTCATATTGACTGGGTAAAACATAAAAAATTTAATCAATCGGAATATGTATTCAAGGCACAGTGACCGAGCACATTTATCTCCCTTTTATTCTATGGGGTTTACAGAGTTAGAAACTAGAAATTTCAGATTATTTCAATTTATGAAATAAAATAAATTTTAAGGATATTTCACAATACGATTAAAAATAAAAGGCATATCTAGTAATTTCTTACTGTAAGATACAAATTATGGATGTAAAATATTAGATAACATAAGGTGTTTTCTTTCTTCTTCTCTCCAATTGAAAGCATCTGAAACGAGTAAACACTTAACTATAACATTAAATAATTTTGAAAGAAATGATCATTTAACTTTAATTTGTTTGGTGTTGAAAATATACGGTTTTGAATACCTTATATATATATAAATTAAATAACAAATATAGAATGTCCTGTGGATTTCTGTTGTTGTTGCTACTTATGCCGCCTGATGGACAGTAGCACCAGATCAAGGTCCACGAAATTCACCGTGGCAAAAGAGCTAGTAGTTAGCCTGTGAGCAACATACATGCGACAGTACGAATTTTGGCTTGGTTCCACCCCAATTTAGAGGGAGATCCCCTTGGGTGATCAGGGGCTTCCAACCTCTATTCCCCTTCCACCAACATAACGAGAAGACTTGCGGCTTGACGGCTATTTAGAGTATCCCTCCCCCCCCCCTGCCGCGTGTAGGCACTATACATTTACAAATATCCATGCCTTCTCTGGGATTCAAACCCAGGTCCTACGGCCCAGTAGTCAGCGTCAATAGCCAATGAAGATTTCTAATTATAGTAATGAACTTCATTGCCGATTGAGTACACGTCCATTTCAATTTTTCAATTTTTCTGACAAAGATCGTGAATTATTATCAAATGAGTGTTGCTTCACGTTAAACAGTATAATGAAATCTTAAGGTCAAGGGGAGCATGAAAGTCCAGTAAATGAAACCTAGAAATCATCCCCATGAAATGATTTTCTGGATAGGATGCAAAGTGGCTTATGAAATTTCAGTCATGTGATAATATCGTGGTTGCTATAAAAAGACATCTGCCGCTTGAAATAAATGTAGTTGTACACTTTCTTTTATAACGTTCTCCCTATCCTAAAGCGGATCTCTTTCAACGGACATCCTTACAATTGCAATTGCATCAGGTTACTCTTCCTCCTCTACATCAACCTCTTACCTTCCGAAGGAAGGTTACTCGATTCGCTTCCCAATGACACCGTTTTTAATACATGTGAGCATAGTTATGCACTGCATAACTACGGAAAAGAATGGGAGAAAAGGCACGGGGGAAAAGAAAATGCATAAACAAATAAATCCTTAATAAACACACACTTTTAAGGCCCTTGTAGTACCTTCCAAAACCATTAGAATAGTTTTACTGATGACAGGGCAATGAAAAGGTGTGTGCTTCGGAAAGACGTAAAAAATGCCTGTAGCAGTTAATGCACCTGCTGAGTGAGGTGTATGCATGCACACTTGGCAGTTAATGCACCTGCTTAGCGAGTGTTTGCATACGCCCGTGGCGAACGGTTAAATATGAATACCATTTAGGTTATGATTGCTTCACAAGAAATCAATAAATTAGATCTCCCAGAGGTTAATTAAAAAGTATGAGAACATGCTACCAGCACAGATATTGATCAGATAGCTTAGTTTATTTTTTTCAAACAACGTAAGAAATTTTCAAACAATATAATTTTCATATTTGTATGAATATTAAAAGGTTACCATAGCCATATTTTGTATCATTTGTAGTTTTTAAGACAGAATCATACAAAATGTGCGGTAAATTTAAAAATATTTTATGAATAGTATTTGTTTATTATTGGTGTGGAAATGATTAATTTTGTACCTTTTGTAATCTGACAATGTGTAATATTATCTTTGGTAATCTGGCATTGTTTTGTAATATTCAGCTGAGTAGAAAGAATAAGTATGCCGATTGACTATGAAAACGCTTGGGGTATAAATTTCAAGTAAAACACGTTAGATACTTTGCAAGCTGTATTTTGAAGCTTAAGAAATCGGGTAGATTTTTAGAAAGCAATCGGGTAGATTTTTACAATGAAATGATATTCGGAACTTGGCATTTCTGTTTTTCTTCTTTTTATTATACACCCTACACATTAAACGGAGAAAATGGAAGTAATTTTTCTCTCTAATCACAATCTTTCAAAATATTTCTTCAATACTTCAAACCCACGCTAATATTTGATCTACGATTTTCCAAGCGGTGTAACCACTGTGTCAAAACAAATGTTTCTTTCTTAATATTTCCCACTATTTAATTCTTCTAGCACAAAATGTAGTCAACAATGCAGTCAACGATTTTCCAAGCAGTGTAACCACCGTGTCGAAATAAATGTTTCTTTCTTAATATTTCCCACTATTTAATTTTTCTGGCACAAATAAAGTCAACAATGTACGTCAACAATGTAGTTAACAACTTAAAGCCACCGTCAGATTTCAAAATTGATATTACAGCCGCCTCCACTTAAAAATCACGTTGGTGTAAAGAGTTAGAAACTGTGACTAATTGAACTGTGCCTCTATTATTTTGCAGCGGCCGTTACGAACAGAAAATTCGATAATTAGTTGTCAGTATTTTTACTTTCTTGGTTATTCCTCATCTTTTAACAGAAAAAAAATAATAAGTTTTATAAAATTGTTAAGATAAACGTTACAACATTTGATACTGGTTTATTTTACCGCTGACAAATTTAGCCAAATCAAAAGATGTCGCCAATGAACAATATGTTGCCAAGTGCTATTATCCTTTTTATTATTGTGTTGTCTATTATACGTTGTATATCGCAAAACTAGAGAACGCCTTTTTGATTTGACGAAATACAGACAGTATATTTTGTAAGCACCAAACCTTTCATTTTGCTTATAGTTTTATGGTGTGTAACGGTTCAATAAAAATTGGGTAGAAACGCTGATTTAATGCTAATAAACTAATTTTAGTAAAAAAAAATGTTTTTACTGAATAAATAATAACTTATTTTGTTTATGAAACCACGTATGGTATTAAATGAAAATCAGCTAATTAACTGACAATCAGCTGACTCAATTTCTAATTGGCTGCCGATTGGTGTTTTAACATTGCAGACCTAGTACATTCGCTGGAAGATGGTATCTCTTTTTAGCGTGGCATCATATAGGCAGATACCAATCACCGCAAGTAGTTTTGACGCCTAGTTTGTCTCCCCAGAGGGAGGCAACTGAGCTCTTGACGATGCGAACCTGTACTAGGATTTAATTTTGCCGAGAGCCCCCAAGACAAATAGACGATTTAGGGATCTGTTATGAACGTTAAGGTTCTATAAAATTAAAGTATAGAAAATTGCTTTAAAAGAATTCGAAGAACACTTTTATTCTTGTTAGGATTAGCTGTGCTAACATCAAAACGTTGCAACTAGTCTGATGTCAAAATATGGACTGTTGTCCTGCCGGTAAACTGAAGAAGGTTACAAAGAAATTGCTTCCAGATTTACAAGTATAGATATAAATACAGTTTCTTTACATAAAATACAAATGTAATAAATTACAAATTCCCCAATATAAAATTATGAAATTCATCTTAAAAATTAATTATTTTTCACAAATTATAATGCCCTATACTTTTATTACATTTTTGTTTATTAATTCTCTTGGATTGCATTGCTGTTAGTTGGTGATGAGTTGAATATAATATTTATCCTAACACATCTTTTACATGCCGTATAATCATATGACATGCCCACTGTCGATTTTCAGCATCATGAAAATCCACCGACTTGCGCCGGGGTCAAAACCGCAACCTTAGGTACAGAAAGTCAGCGACAAACCCACCACGCCACTCAAACGGCAAATGACGTTATGTATTGCAATAAATAAATTTATTGTAAAAATTCAAGACGATAACTTGGGATCGAGAGTTATTGTAATATATGAAATATGTTACATGAAAAACACGCCTTCACGTTTTAATAATAACTTTTTAATTGGCATCACTTTTGTTTCAGTTATGATTGCTGGTAATTTAATTTAAAACTGCATTTTAAGAATTTCACTCAACAACGGTAGATGCAAAGTTACACATAGTTAAATAGGTTTAGAAAATGGCTACTATTACAGAACCAGTTAAAGTGACAACAGAAGTGCCTGTCTTTCGCAAGCACCTGAGAAATATAGTTTTAAAACCCACAATTCATTTAAAGAACAGTAACAGAAAAAAGAAATATCTAAAACCCTTTGAAGAATTGCGACTTAAAGGATACATCATCCGTATGTATAAAATGCAGAAACCAAATCTACAACTTTCTAATAAATTTGTTGAAGAGATGAATGATTTTATGCGACACGTTATTGAGATGTTTGGAAACCATTTGGAGAGTCTTATGGAATCAAATTATAGAAAAACATTGACCGCATCACAGTTGGAAAAAGTCACCCGACTATGTCTTCCAAAATTACTCGATGACTTTGCAATTGAGTGCGGAAGACATGCGATTGCAAGAATATCTACACATAGCGAAAGAAAAAAAAGCTGCAAAAAATGAAACAACCCCCAAAAAATGTAAAATGTGCATTTAATTAAAATAAAATAATCAAATAATTCAATAAAGCTCTTAATTTAGTTCCATTTATATATAAGTACAAGTTTAACCAATGTATTAACTAGCGAAACTGGTAAAATTGTTGAATCGGCCACTGGTTCGTCAAATTTTGAAAAATCGCTAACTTACCGTTTTTACACCGCGATTCGACTTCTCCCTCACTTACACAAAATCTCGATGGTTACCAGATTTAGCGCATTTATCGATTTGGCGAAAAAACACTTGGCGGAATAAGTGGCCGATTCGACAATCAACCGCCAAACTTATTTATTAACTAACTAAAGTGCAGAACAGGGGGCCCCGAGGATATAGCAATGTAAAGCCAGAAGCCAAATGAATTCGGCTCTTCATTACTTCGCCGTCGCTTCATTACTCTCGGAACACCTAACTATGCATATAGGTAGTTTGATGACTTAATCTGGCAGCCAAAAAATTTGCTTCGCTAATGGGTCCTTTATTCTAAACTTTAGATAATGTCGGGTCTTTAGTGTTTTTATTGGAAACTTATCTGTATTTGGCTGGATCCAATTATAGTGCAAACATAAATTTATATGGCCTTCTTGGTGAATTATTGTCGTCATATTAGATGGAAATTCAGTATTGATAGAAGAGATGGTGCAATATAGAGCTGGACTTTTTCATCGTTGAGAGTTGTAAACTAAATAAGGATTTTACCATAAATAAATAAGGTACTTACGTACTATCGCAACCATACTGGTGACATAATATGAAACGAAGCACATAGTTGCCAATTCAGCGCCATGCGAAATCATGTCTGCCAACTCGGAGTGTTATCTTGAAAGTTGTGATGATTTTCATAATTCGTAAGTACCGTAAATTGATACTAGCTGTTTGATT
>BMAO01009568.1:0-15030 GCA_019973975.1 Trichonephila clavata | reverse complement strand
TTTCTTATGTAAAATCCGACTCTGATCACGAATACATGTAGCGCTTTTCAAAATTTCAATTAGATCAAAAGTTATTGCAATAAAAAATTTCACATTTTTTGGATATTTGGCAGGGGAGACGTCATGAACAGGGAAAAATTTCTAACTCCTATTCCAACCAAACTCAATTTTCTTATGTAAAATCCGACGCTGATCACGAATACATGTAGCGCTTTTTCAAAATTTCAATTAGATCAAAAGTTATTGCAAAAAAATTTCACATTTTTTGGATATTTGGCAGGGAGACGTCATGAACAGGGAAAACATTTCTAAACTCCTATTCCAACCAAACTCAATATTTCTTATGTAAATCCGACGCTGATCACGAAATACATGTAGCGCTTTTCAAAATTTCAATTAGATCAAAAGTTATTGCAATAAAAAATTTCACATTTTTGGATATTTGGCAGGGGAGACGTCATGAACAGGGAAAAAATTTCTAACTCCTATTCCAAACCAAACTCAATTTTCTATGTAAATCCGACGCTGATCACGAATACATGTAGCGCTTTTCAAAATTTCAATTAGATCAAAAGTTATTGCAATAAAAAATATTTCAACATTTTTTGGATATTTGGCAGGGAAGACGTCATGAAACGAAAAAAATTCTAACTCCTATTCCAACCAAACTCAATTTTCTTATGTAAAATCCGACGCTGATCACGAATACATGTAGCTCTTTTCAAAATTTCAATTAGATCAAAAGTTATTGCAATAAAAATTTTCACATTTTTTGGATATTTGGCAGGGGAGACGTCATGAACAGGGAAAAATTTCTAACTCCTATTACAAACCAAACTCAATTTTCTTATGTAAAATCCGACGCTGATCACGAATACATGTAGCGCTTTTCAAAATTTCAATTAGATCAAAAGTTATTGCAATAAAAAAATTTCACATTTTTGGATATTTGGCAGGGGAGACGTCATGAACAGGGAAAAAATTTCTAACTCCTATTCAAACCAAACTCTATTTTCTTATTAAAATCCGACGCTGATCAGAATACATGTAGCGCTTTTCAAAATTTCAATTAGATCAAAAGTTATTGCAATAAAAAAATTTCACATTTTTTGGATATTTGGCAGGGGAGACGTCATGAACAAGGAAAAAATTTCTAACTCCTATTCAAACCAAACTCAATTTTCTTATGTAAAATCCGACGCTGATCACGGAATACATGTAGCGCTTTTCAAAATTTCAATTAGATCAAAAGTTATTGCAATAAAAAAATTTCACATTTTTTGGATATTTGGCAGGGGAGACGTCATGAACAGGGAAAAATTTCTAACTCCTATTCCAACCAAACTCAATTTTCTTATGTAAAATCCGACGCTGATCACGAATACATGTAGCGCTTTTCAAAATTTCAATTAGATCAAAAGTTATTGCAATAAAAAATTTCACATTTTTTGGATATTTGGCAGGGGAGACGTCATGAACAGGGAAAAATTTCTAACTCCTATTCCAACCAAACTAATTTTCTTATGTAAAATCCGACGCTGATCACGAATACATGTAGCGCTTTTCAAAATTTCAATTAGATCAAAAGTTATTGCAAAAAAAATTTCACATTTTTTGGATATTTCGGTCATGAACAGGGAAAAAATTTCTAACTCCTATTCCAACCAAACTCAATTTTCTTATGTAAAATCCGACGCTGATCACGAATACATGTAGCGCTTTTCAAAATTTCAATTAGATCAAAAGTTATTGCAATAAAAAAATTTCACATTTTTGGATATTTGGCAGGGAGACGTCATGAACAGGGAAAAAATTTCTAACTCCTATTCCAACCAAACTCAATTTTCTTATGTAAAATCCGACGCTGATCACGAATACATGTAGCGCTTTTCAAAATTTCAATTAGATCAAAAGTTATTGCAATAAAAAATTTCACATTTTTTGGATATTTGGCAGGGGAGACGTCATGAACAGGGAAAAAATTTCTAACTCCTATTCCAACCAAACTCAATTTTCTTTATGTAAAATCCGCGACGCTGATCACGAAATACATGTAGTAGCGCTTTTCAAAATTTCAATTAGATCAAAAGTTATTGCAATAATAAAAATTTCACATTTTTTGGATATTTGGCAGGGGAGACGTCATGAACAGGGAAAAAATTTCTAACTCCAATTCAACCAAACTCAAATTTTCTTATGTAAATCCGAGCGGCTGATCACGAATACATGTAGCGCTTTTCAAAATTTTCAATTAGATCAAAAGTTATATTGCAATAAAAATTTCACATTTTTTGGATATTTGGCAGGGGGAGACGTCATGAACAGGAAAAAATTTCTTAACTCCTATTCCAACCAAACTCTAATTTTCTTGATGTAAAAATCGAACGCTGATCACGAATACATGTAGCGCTTTTCAAAATTTCAATTAGATCAAAAGTTATTGCAATAAAAAATTTCACATTTTTTGGATATTTGGCAGGGGAGACGTCATGAACAGGGAAAAAATTTCTAACTCCTATTCCAACCAAACTCAATTTTCTTATGTAAAATCCGACGCTGATCACGAATACATGTAGCGCTTTTCAAAATTTCAATTAGATCAAAAGTTATTGCAATAAAAAATTTCACATTTTTTGGATATTTGGCAGGGACGACGTCATGAACACGGAAAAATTTCTAACTCCTATTCCAACCAAACTCAATTTTCTTATGTAAAATCCGACGCTGATCACGAATACATGTAGCGCTTTTCAAAATTTCAATTAGATCAAAAGTTATTGCAATAAAAAAATTTCACATTTTTTGGATATTTGGCAGGGGAGACGTCATGAACAGGGAAAAAATTCTCTAACTCCTATTCCACTCACGAATACATGTAGCGCTTTTCAAAATTTCAATTAGATCAAAAGTTATTGCAATAAAAAAATTTTTGGATATTTGGCAGGGGAGACGTCATGAACAGGGAAAAATTTCAACCTCCTATTCCAACCAAACTCAATTTTCTTATGTAAAATCCGACGCTGATCACGAATACATGTAGCGCTTTTCAAAATTTCAATTCGATCAAAAGTTATTGCAATAAAAATTTCACATTTTTTGGATATTTGGCAGGGGAGACGTCATGAACAGGGAAAAATTTCTAACTCCTATTCAACCAAACTCAATTTTCTTATGTAAAATCCGACGCTGATCACGAATACATGTAGCGCTTTTCAAAATTTCAATTAGATCAAAAGTTATTGCAATAAAAAATTTCACATTTTTTGGATATTTGGCAGGGGAGACGTCACGAACAGGGAAAAAATTTCTAACTCCTATTCCAACCAAACTCAATTTTCTTATGTAAAATCCGACGCTGATCACGAATACATGTAGCGCTTTTCAAAATTTCAATTAGATCAAAAGTTATTGCAATAAAAAATTTCACATTTTTTGGATATTTGGCAGGGGAGACGTCATGAACAGGGAAAAATTTCTAACTCCTATTCCAACCAAACTCAATTTTCTTATGTAAAATCCGACGCTGATCACGAATACATGTAGCGCTTTTCAAAATTTCAATTAGATCAAAAGTTATTGCAATAAAAAATTTCACATTTTTTGGATATTTGGCAGGGGAGACGTCATGAACAGGGAAAAATTTCTAACTCCTATTCCAACCAAACTCAATTTTCTTATGTAAAATCCGACGCTGATCACGAATACATGTAGCGCTTTTCAAAATTTCAATTAGATCAAAAGTTATTGCAAAAAAAATTTCACATTTTTTGGATATTTGGCAGGGGAGACGTCATGAACAGGAAAAAATTTCTAACTCCTATTCAACCAAACTCAATTTTCTTATGTAAAATCCGACGCTGATCACGAATACATGTAGCGCTTTTCAAAATTTCAATTAGATCAAAAGTTATTGCAATAAAAAATTTCACATTTTTTGGATATTTGGCAGGGGAGACGTCATGAACAGGGAAAAATTTCTAACTCCTATTCCAACCAAACTCAATTTTCTTATGTAAAATCCGACGCTGATCACGAATACATGTAGCGCTTTTCAAAATTTCAATTAGATCAAAAGTTATTGCAATAAAAAATTTCACATTTTTTGGATATTTGGCAGGGGAGACGTCATGAACAGGGAAAAATTTCTAACTCCTATTCCAACCAAACTCAATTTTCTTATGTAAAATCCGACGCTGATCACGAATACATGTAGCGCTTTTCAAAATTTCAATTAGATCAAAAGTTATTGCAATAAAAAATTTCACATTTTTTGGATATTTGGCAGGGGAGACGTCATGAACAGGGAAAAATTTCTAACTCCTATTCCAACCAAACTCAATTTTCTTATGTAAAATCCGACGCTGATCACGAATACATGTAGCGCTTTTCAAAATTTCAATTAGATCAAAAGTTATTGCAATAAAAAATTTCACATTTTTTGGATATTTGGCAGGGGAGACGTCATGAACAGGGAAAAATTTCTAACTCCTATTCCAACCAAACTCAATTTTCTTATGTAAAATCCGACGCTGATCACGAATACATGTAGCGCTTTTCAAAATTTCAATTAGATCAAAAGTTATTGCAATAAAAAATTTCACATTTTTTGGATATTTGGCAGGGGAGACGTCATGAACAGGGAAAAATTTCTAACTCCTATTCCAACCAAACTCAATTTTCTTATGTAAAATCCGACGCTGATCACGAATACATGTAGCGCTTTTCAAAATTTCAATTAGATCAAAAGTTATTGCAATAAAAAATTTCACATTTTTTGGATATTTGGCAGGGGAGACGTCATGAACAGGGAAAAATTTCTAACTCCTATTCCAACCAAACTCAATTTTCTTATGTAAAATCCGACGCTGATCACGAATACATGTAGCGCTTTTCAAAATTTCAATTAGATCAAAAGTTATTGCAATAAAAAATTTCACATTTTTTGGATATTTGGCAGGGGAGACGTCATGAACAGGGAAAAATTTCTAACTCCTATTCCAACCAAACTCAATTTTCTTATGTAAAATCCGACGCTGATCACGAATACATGTAGCGCTTTTCAAAATTTCAATTAGATCAAAAGTTATTGCAATAAAAAATTTCACATTTTTTGGATATTTGGCAGGGGAGACGTCATGAACAGGGAAAAATTTCTAACTCCTATTCCAACCAAACTCAATTTTCTTATGTAAAATCCGACGCTGATCACGAATACATGTAGCGCTTTTCAAAATTTCAATTAGATCAAAAGTTATTGCAATAAAAAATTTCACATTTTTGGATATTTGGCAGGGGAGACGTCATGAACAGGGAAAAATTTCTAACTCCTATTCCAACCAAACTCAATTTTCTTATGTAAAATCCGACGCTGATCACGAATACATGTAGCGCTTTTCAAAATTTCAATTAGATCAAAAGTTATTGCAATAAAAAATTTCACATTTTTTGGATATTTGGCAGGGGAGACGTCATGAACAGGGAAAAATTTCTAACTCCTATTCCAACCAAACTCAATTTTCTTATGTAAAATCCGACGCTGATCACGAATACATGTAGCGCTTTTCAAAATTTCAATTAGATCAAAAGTTATTGCAATAAAAAAATTTCACATTTTTTGGATATTTGGCAGGGGAGACGTCATGAACAGGGAAAAATTTCTAACTCCTATTCCAACCAAACTCAATTTTCTTATGTAAAATCCGACGCTGATCACGAATACATGTAGCGCTTTTCAAAATTTCAATTAGATCAAAAGTTATTGCAATAAAAAATTTCACATTTTTTGGATATTTGGCAGGGGAGACGTCATGAACAGGGAAAAATTTCTAACTCCTATTCCAACCAAACTCAATTTTCTTATGTAAAATCCGACGCTGATCACGAATACATGTAGCGCTTTTCAAAATTTCAATTAGATCAAAAGTTATTGCAATAAAAAAATTTCACATTTTTTGGATATTTGGCAGGGGAGACGTCATGAACAGGGAAAAATTTCTAACTCCTATTCCAACCAAACTCAATTTTCTTATGTAAAATCCGACGCTGATCACGAATACATGTAGCGCTTTTCAAAATTTCAATTAGATCAAAAGTTATTGCAATAAAAAATTTCACATTTTTTGGATATTTGGCAGGGGAGACGTCATGAACAGGGAAAAATTTCTAACTCCTATTCCAACCAAACTCAATTTTCTTATGTAAAATCCGACGCTGATCACGAATACATGTAGCGCTTTTCAAAATTTCAATTAGATCAAAAGTTATTGCAATAAAAAATTTCACATTTTTTGGATATTTGGCAGGGGAGACGTCATGAACAGGGAAAAATTTCTAACTCCTATTCCAACCAAACTCAATTTTCTTATGTAAAATCCGACGCTGATCACGAATACATGTAGCGCTTTTCAAAATTTCAATTAGATCAAAAGTTATTGCAATAAAAAATTTCACATTTTTTGGATATTTGGCAGGGGAGACGTCATGAACAGGGAAAAAATTTCTAACTCCTATTCCAACCAAACTCAATTTTCTTATGTAAAATCCGACGCTGATCACGAATACATGTAGCGCTTTTCAAAATTTCAATTAGATCAAAAGTTATTGCAATAAAAAATTTCACATTTTTTGGATATTTGGCAGGGGAGACGTCATGAACAGGGAAAAAATTTCTAACTCCTATTCCAACCAAACTCAATTTTCTTATGTAAAATCCGACGCTGATCACGAATACATGTAGCGCTTTTCAAAATTTCAATTAGATCAAAAGTTATTGCAATAAAAAATTTCACATTTTTTGGATATTTGGCAGGGGAGACGTCATGAACAGGGAAAAATTTCTAACTCCTATTCCAACCAAACTCAATTTTCTTATGTAAAATCCGACGCTGATCACGAATACATGTAGCGCTTTTCAAAATTTCAATTAGATCAAAAGTTATTGCAATAAAAAATTTCACATTTTTTGGATATTTGGCAGGGGAGACGTCATGAACAGGGAAAAATTTCTAACTCCTATTCCAACCAAACTCAATTTTCTTATGTAAAATCCGACGCTGATCACGAATACATGTAGCGCTTTTCAAAATTTCAATTAGATCAAAAGTTATTGCAATAAAAAATTTCACATTTTTTGGATATTTGGCAGGGGAGACGTCATGAACAGGGAAAAATTTCTAACTCCTATTCCAACCAAACTCAATTTTCTTATGTAAAATCCGACGCTGATCACGAATACATGTAGCGCTTTTCAAAATTTCAATTAGATCAAAAGTTATTGCAATAAAAAATTTCACATTTTTTGGATATTTGGCAGGGGAGACGTCATGAACAGGGAAAAAATTTCTAACTCCTATTCCAACCAAACTCAATTTTCTTATGTAAAATCCGACGCTGATCACGAATACATGTAGCGCTTTTCAAAATTTCAATTAGATCAAAAGTTATTGCAATAAAAAAATTTCACATTTTTTGGATATTTGGCAGGGGAGACGTCATGAACAGGGAAAAATTTCTAACTCCTATTCAACCAAACTCAATTTTCTTATGTAAAATCCGACGCTGATCACGAATACATGTAGCGCTTTTCAAAATTTCAATTAGATCAAAAGTTATTGCAATAAAAAATTTCACATTTTTTGGATATTTGGCAGGGGAGACGTCATGAACAGGGAAAAATTTCTAACTCCTATTCCAACCAAACTCAATTTTCTTATGTAAAATCCGACGCTGATCACGAATACATGTAGCGCTTTTCAAAATTTCAATTAGATCAAAAGTTATTGCAATAAAAAATTTCACATTTTTTGGATATTTGGCAGGGGAGACGTCATGAACAGGGAAAAAATTTCTAACTCCTATTCCAACCAAACTCAATTTTCTTATGTAAAATCCGACGCTGATCACGAATACATGTAGCGCTTTTCAAAATTTCAATTAGATCAAAAGTTATTGCAATAAAAAATTTCACATTTTTTGGATATTTGGCAGGGGAGACGTCATGAACAGGGAAAAAATTTCTAACTCCTATTCCAACCAAACTCAATTTTCTTATGTAAAATCCGACGCTGATCACGAATACATGTAGCGCTTTTCAAAATTTCAATTAGATCAAAAGTTATTGCAATAAAAAAATTTCACATTTTTTGGATATTTGGCAGGGGAGACGTCATGAACAGGGAAAAATTTCTAACTCCTATTCCAACCAAACTCAATTTTCTTATGTAAAATCCGACGCTGATCACGAATACATGTAGCGCTTTTCAAAATTTCAATTAGATCAAAAGTTATTGCAATAAAAAATTTCACATTTTTTGGATATTTGGCAGGGGAGACGTCATGAACAGGGAAAAAATTTCTAACTCCTATTCAACCCAATTTAATTTTCTTATGTAAAATCCGACGCTGATCACGAATACATGTAGCGCTTTTCAAAATTTCAATTAGATCAAAAGTTATTGCAATAAAAAATTTCACATTTTTTGGATATTTGGCAGGGGAGACGTCATGAACAGGGAAAAATTTCTAACTCCTATTCCAACCAAACTCAATTTTCTTATGTAAAATCCGACGCTGATCACGAATACATGTAGCGCTTTTCAAAATTTCAATTAGATCAAAAGTTATTGCAATAAAAAATTTCACATTTTTTGGATATTTGGCAGGGGAGACGTCATGAACAGGGAAAAATTTCTAACTCCTATTCCAACCAAACTCAATTTTCTTATGTAAAATCCGACGCTGATCACGAATACATGTAGCGCTTTTCAAAATTTCAATTAGATCAAAAGTTATTGCAATAAAAAATTTCACATTTTTTGGATATTTGGCAGGGGAGACGTCATGAACAGGGAAAAAATTTCTAACTCCTATTCCAACCAAACTCAATTTTCTTATGTAAAATCCGACGCTGATCACGAATACATGTAGCGCTTTTCAAAATTTCAATTAGATCAAAAGTTATTGCAATAAAAAATTTCACATTTTTTGGATATTTGGCAGGGGAGACGTCATGAACAGGGAAAAAATTTCTAACTCCTATTCAACCAAACTCAATTTTCTTATGTAAAATCCGACGCTGATCACGAATACATGTAGCGCTTTTCAAAATTTCAATTAGATCAAAAGTTATTGCAATAAAAAATTTCACATTTTTTGGATATTTGGCAGGGGAGACGTCATGAACAGGGAAAAAATTTCTAACTCCTATTCCAACCAAACTCAATTTTCTTATGTAAAATCCGACGCTGATCACGAATACATGTAGCGCTTTTCAAAATTTCAATTAGATCAAAAGTTATTGCAATAAAAAATTTCACATTTTTTGGATATTTGGCAGGGGAGACGTCATGAACAGGGAAAAAATTTCTAACTCCTATTCCAACCAAACTCAATTTTCTTATGTAAAATCCGACGCTGATCACGAATACATGTAGCGCTTTTCAAAATTTCAATTAGATCAAAAGTTATTGCAATAAAAAATTTCACATTTTTTGGATATTTGGCAGGGGAGACGTCATGAACAGGGAAAAAATTTCTAACTCCTATTCAACCAAACTCAATTTTCTTATGTAAAATCCGACGCTGATCACGAATACATGTAGCGCTTTTCAAAATTTCAATTAGATCAAAAGTTATTGCAATAAAAAATTTCACATTTTTTGGATATTTGGCAGGGGAGACGTCATGAACAGGGAAAAATTTCTAACTCCTATTCCAACCAAACTCAATTTTCTTATGTAAAATCCGACGCTGATCACGAATACATGTAGCGCTTTTCAAAATTTCAATTAGATCAAAAGTTATTGCAATAAAAAATTTCACATTTTTTGGATATTTGGCAGGGGAGACGTCATGAACAGGGAAAAATTTCTAACTCCTATTCCAACCAAACTCAATTTTCTTATGTAAAATCCGACGCTGATCACGAATACATGTAGCGCTTTTCAAAATTTCAATTAGATCAAAAGTTATTGCAATAAAAAATTTCACATTTTTTGGATATTTGGCAGGGGAGACGTCATGAACAGGGAAAAAATTTCTAACTCCTATTCCATCCAACTTATTGCAATAAAAAAAATTTCAATTTATTGGATATTTGGCAGGGGAGACGTCATGAACAGGGAAAAAATTTCTAACTCCTATTCCAACCAAACTCAATTTTCTTATGTAAAATCCGACGCTGATCACGAATACATGTAGCGCTTTTCAAAATTTCAATTAGATCAAAAGTTATTGCAATAAAAAATTTCACATTTTTGGATATTTGGCAGGGGAGACGTCATGAACAGGGAAAAAATTTCTAACTCCTATTCAACCAAACTCAATTTTCTTATGTAAAATCCGACGCTGATCACGAATACATGTAGCGCTTTTCAAAATTTCAATTAGATCAAAGTTATTGCAATAAAAAATTTCACATTTTTTGGATATTTTGGCAGGGGAGACGTCATGAACAGGAAAAATTTCTAACTCCTATTCCAACCAAACTCAATTTTCTTATGTAAAATCCGACGCTGATCACGAATACATGTAGCGCTTTTTCAAAATTTCAATAGATCAAAAGTTATTGCAATAAAAAAATTTCACATTTTTTGGATATTTGGCAGGGGAGACGTCATGAACAGGAAAAAAATTTCTAACTCCTATTCCAACCAAACTCAATTTTCTTATGTAAAATCCGACGCTGATCACGCAAATACATGTAGCGCTTTTCAAAATTTCAATTAGATCAAAAGTTATTGCAATAAAAAATTTTCACATTTTTTTTGGATATTTGGCAGGGGAACGTCATGAACAGCGGAAAAAATTTCTAACTCCTATTCCAACCAAACTCAATTTTCTTATGTAAAATCCGACGCTGATCACGAATACATGTAGCGCTTTTCAAAATTTCAATTAGATCAAAAGTTATTGCAATAAAAAATTTCACATTTTTTGGATATTTGGCAGGGGAGACGTCATGAACAGGGAAAAAATTTCTAACTCCTATTCCAACCAAACTCAATTTTCTTATGTAAAATCCGACGCTGATCACGAATACATGTAGCGCTTTTCAAAATTTCAATTAGATCAAAAGTTATTGCAATAAAAAATTTCACATTTTTTGGATATTTGGCAGGGGAGACGTCATGAACAGGGAAAAAATTTCTAACTCCTATTCCAACCAAACTCAATTTTCTTATGTAAAATCCGACGCTGATCACGAATACATGTAGCGCTTTTCAAAATTTCAATTAGATCAAAAGTTATTGCAATAAAAAAATTTCACATTTTTTGGATATTTGGCAGGGGAGACGTCATGAACAGGGAAAAAATTTCTAACTCCTATTCCAACCAAACTCAATTTTCTTATGTAAAATCCGACGCTGATCACGAATACATGTAGCGCTTTTCAAAATTTCAATTAGATCAAAAGTTATTGCAATAAAAAATTTCACATTTTTTGGATATTTGGCAGGGGAGACGTCATGAACAGGGAAAAAATTTCTAACTCCTATTCCAACCAAACTTAATTTTCTTATGTAAAATCCGACGCTGATCACGAATACATGTAGCGCTTTTCAAAATTTCAATTAGATCAAAAGTTATTGCAATAAAAAAATTTCACATTTTTTGGATATTTGGCAGGGGAGACGTCATGAACAGGGAAAAAATTTCTAACTCCTATTCCAACCAAACTCAATTTTCTTATGTAAAATCCGACGCTGATCACGAATACATGTAGCGCTTTTCAAAATTTCAATTAGATCAAAAGTTATTGCAATAAAAAATTTCACATTTTTTGGATATTTGGCAGGGGAGACGTCATGAACAGGGAAAAAATTTCTAACTCCTATTCCAACCAAACTCAATTTTCTTATGTAAAATCCGACGCTGATCACGAATACATGTAGCGCTTTTCAAAATTTCAATTAGATCAAAAGTTATTGCAATAAAAAATTTCACATTTTTTGGATATTTGGCAGGGGAGACGTCATGAACAGGGAAAAAATTTCTAACTCCTATTCCAACCAAACTCAATTTTCTTATGTAAAATCCGACGCTGATCACGAATACATGTAGCGCTTTTCAAAATTTCAATTAGATCAAAAGTTATTGCAATAAAAAATTTCACATTTTTTGGATATTTGGCAGGGGAGACGTCATGAACAGGGAAAAATTTCTAACTCCTATTCCAACCAAACTCAATTTTCTTATGTAAAATCCGACGCTGATCACGAATACATGTAGCGCTTTTCAAAATTTCAATTAGATCAAAAGTTATTGCAATAAAAAATTTCACATTTTTTGGATATTTGGCAGGGGAGACGTCATGAACAGGGAAAAAATTTCTAACTCCTATTCCAACCAAACTCAATTTTCTTATGTAAAATCCGACGCTGATCACGAATACATGTAGCGCTTTTCAAAATTTCAATTAGATCAAAAGTTATTGCAATAAAAAATTTCACATTTTTTGGATATTTGGCAGGGAGACGTCATGAACAGGAAAAATTTCTAACTCCTATTCCAACCAAACTCAATTTTCTTATGTAAAATCCGACGCTGATCACGAATACATGTAGCGCTTTTCAAAATTTCAATTAGATCAAAAGTTATTGCAATAAAAAAATTTCACATTTTTTGGATATTTGGCAGGGGAGACGTCATGAACAGGAAAAAATTTCTAACTCCTATTCCAACCAAACTCAATTTTCTTATGTAAAATCCGACGCTGATCACGAATACATGTAGCGCTTTTCAAAATTTCAATTAGATCAAAAGTTATTGCAATAAAAAATTTCACATTTTTTGGATATTTGGCAGGGGAGACGTCATGAACAGGGAAAAAATTTCTAACTCCTATTCCAACCAAACTCAATTTTCTTATGTAAAATCCGACGCTGATCACGAATACATGTAGCGCTTTTCAAAATTTCAATTAGATCAAAAGTTATTGCAATAAAAAATTTCACATTTTTTGGATATTTGGCAGGGGAGACGTCATGAACAGGGAAAAAATTTCTAACTCCTATTCAACCAAACTCAATTTTCTTATGTAAAATCCGACGCTGATCACGAATACATGTAGCGCTTTTCAAAATTTCAATTAGATCAAAAGTTATTGCAATAAAAAATTTCACATTTTTTGGATATTTGGCAGGGGAGACGTCATGAACAGGGAAAAAATTTCTAACTCCTATTCCAACCAAACTCAATTTTCTTATGTAAAATCCGACGCTGATCACGAATACATGTAGCGCTTTTCAAAATTTCAATTAGATCAAAAGTTATTGCAATAAAAAATTTTCACATTTTTTGGATATTTGGCAGGGGAGACGTCATGAACAGGGAAAAAATTTCTAACTCCTATTCCAACCAAACTCAATTTTCTTATGTAAATCCGACGCTGATCACGAATACATGTAGCGCTTTTCAAAATTTCAATTAGATCAAAAGTTATTGCAATAAAAAATTTCACATTTTTGGATATTTGGCAGGGGAGACGTCATGAACAGGGAAAAAATTTCTAACTCCTATTCCAACCAAACTCAATTTTCTTATGTAAAATCCGACGCTGATCACGAATACATGTAGCGCTTTTCAAAATTTCAATTAGATCAAAAGTTATTGCAATAAAAAATTTCACATTTTTTGGATATTTGGCAGGGGAGACGTCATGAACAGGGAAAAATTTCTAACTCCTATTCCAACCAAACTCAATTTTCTTATGTAAAATCCGACGCTGATCACGAATACATGTAGCGCTTTTCAAAATTTCAATTAGATCAAAAGTTATTGCAATAAAAAATTTCACATTTTTTGGATATTTGGCAGGGAGACGTCATGAACAGGGAAAAAATTTCTAACTCCTATTCCAACCAAACTCAATTTTCTTATGTAAAATCCGACGCTGATCACGAATACATGTAGCGCTTTTCAAAATTTCAATTAGATCAAAAGTTATTGCAATAAAAAATTTCACATTTTTTGGATATTTGGCAGGGGAGACGTCATGAACAGGGAAAAATTTCTAACTCCTATTCCAACCAAACTCAATTTTCTTATGTAAAATCCGACGCTGATCACGATACATGTAGCGCTTTTCAAAATTTCAATTAGATCAAAAGTTATTGCAATAAAAATTTTCACATTTTTTGGATATTTGGCAGGGGAGACGTCATGAACAGGGAAAAATTTCTAACTCCTATTCAACCAAACTCAATTTTCTTATGTAAAATCCGACGCTGATCACGAATACATGTAGCGCTTTTCAAAATTTCAATTAGATCAAAAGTTATTGCAATAAAAAAATTTCACATTTTTTGGATATTTGGCAGGGGAGACGTCATGAACAGGGAAAAATTTCTAACTCCTATTCCAACCAAACTCAATTTTCTTATGTAAAATCCGACGCTGATCACGAATACATGTAGCGCTTTTCAAAATTTCAATTAGATCAAAAGTTATTGCAATAAAAATTTTCACATTTTTTGGATATTTGGCAGGGAGACGTCATGAACAGGGAAAAAATTTCTAACTCCTATTCAACCAAACTCAATTTTCTTATGTAAAATCCGACGCTGATCACGAATACATGTAGCGCTTTTCAAAATTTCAATTAGATCAAAAGTTATTGCAATAAAAAAATTTCACATTTTTTGGATATTTGGCAGGGAGACGTCATGAACAGGGAAAAATTTCTAACTCCTATTCCAACCAAACTTAATTTTCTTATGTAAAATCCGACGCTGATCACGAATACATGTAGCGCTTTTCAAAATTTCAATTAGATCAAAAGTTATTGCAATAAAAAAATTTCACATTTTTTGGATATTTGGCAGGGGAGACGTCATGAACAGGGAAAAATTTCTAACTCCTATTCCAACCAAACTCAATTTTCTTATGTAAAATCCGACGCTGATCACGAATACATGTAGCGCTTTTCAAATTTCAATTAGATCAAAAGTTATTGCAATAAAAAAATTTCACATTTTTGGATATTTGGCAGGGAGACGTCATGAACAGGGAAAAAATTTCTAACTCCTATTC
>BMAO01009567.1:45792-131861 GCA_019973975.1 Trichonephila clavata | reverse complement strand
CTATCAAGCAAAAGTCATAACACACGCTCGATTATTACAGTAGCGGCGTCAGCTTCTATAATTGTTTTAAATCGTTTAAGTGTAGAACTCGCCATGCTAGTTGAGTAAGAAAATGATAGTGGAGGAATGGTTCTCTTCCCCTTTGAGGGGTAAAAAAAGATGATTTAATGGTAAAAAGGTTCTAGAGTGTAAAGAGGAAGAGGGGGGGGGGATTGAAGCGGTGAAATTAGAGAACCTTTGGGTCATTCATTTTACTCGGATGTCATCTGCCAATCAAAAGTGACGGCATTTCAAAATTTTGCATGTCCGAACACAACATGTGCCCTTCTTGATTACTCAGAAAGACAGCGATTACTTTTCCTTTTTGTTTTGTAGTTTCTTTCTTTTTTCAATTCTTCATTTGTTTATCTTTCTTTGCTTTTTTTTTATTTTGTTCTAGTGGTGATTATAAAACCAGTGTGTTTGCGTATCGCTCTTGCTCTGACCTGCTCTGACCTCTATTCGGGTCACAACATAGTTTTTTTTTACCACACTTAGGATCGGTTTGAAGTGAAGCATTGGTGAGATGTTTTTACCTCCCACGCATGTTGGGACAACATTGCCTTTCTAAACATAAATAAATGAATCGGCCTTTTTTTTCACCCTGTTCTGTGTTAAAAGTTGTAATTTGAGTATTTCCTTCAGGGTATTCAAATATAATTCCATTTGTTTGTTTGTTTTAAGCATTTTTTCTTTAATCTCTTCTTAGTTTTTTTTCTTGTAAAGCTTTCTATAATCCTTTAATAAGTTTAACCACGTGGGCACAAGGCATTTTTAGAGTCATGATACGAATACAGTTATTTTTTCGTATAAGTTTGCGGTTTTATAATTGATAAACTTCCTGAAACAAATATTAAGTCCTATGGAGTGGAACAACTGGCCCCATAAGCTAATCGCAGTTTGATCTTTTGTTACTTTTTTCATAAATTTTAGTATTTCTAGTTCAGTTTCCTCTATTAAAGTTTTTAAATTACTTGACATATGATAAACAAAAGGAATTCAGTCTAGTTAATTACTTTACTCGTATTTTACGGTTTGTATACCCTTCGTTTTACTTAACTTTAATCATAAACTAAACTCAGTGGCGCAACAGCCCATGAGGGCCAAGGCCAACGGAACCCAACTTAGTTTTCGCCACATTGGACGCTGGGGTGCACATGCAGCTGTTCTGATCAGGTAGTCAATCTGACGCGAAAACCCTCAGTGTTTAGTTTCCAAGCAAGCTTGGTACTCTTTTATCGACCCACTAAAGGGATGAAAGGCTGAGTCGACCTTGTCCAGCCTAGGATTTGAGTCTCGGACCTGTGGCGTGGAAACGCAAAACACTACCACTCAGCCATTTGGCTTCAAACTTTAATCATAGTATACATTAAAATGGTACACTCATTGCCATAAAAATTTAAGCACCAACAAGTAAAAGCGTGATTGTTACGAAACTTAGCATGAAGATATGTAACATTCAGATATAAAAAAAAATAAGAAATACAGCTTGATAGACCGTGATAATTTCGTGTCTAACGAAAATTTTTAAATTTAAGAAAATAAATTCAAACGAATAAGATAAGTTGCTTGTAATTTCTTATTTTTTTTCCTTTTGACGGATTTAAGAAAAAAATTAAAAAAGGAAAGCTTGCTTTGAGAACGTAATACAAAATTTTAAATTTTATTCCATGTGTGCAAGTGTAAAATATCCATGCTAAAAAATGTATCTCACCGTGATACATTTTTAGGGAAAGGGGTTAAATGAACGGAAGTAAAAAGCAGAGGGGGGGGGGCAGGGATATCTTTTCATTAACTCATTCATTTTATCTTATATTACTTTTGTAAAACGGTTACGTTTATCATTACGGTGTAAAGCAAATAACAGTGTAATAGTATACGCGTAAATATACATTCTTGCATATATACACATAGGTACACTGGTATGCAAAATTTAAGGAACAGGTGCCTTTTTTTGCCATTACTCCATGAGAAATCATCTGAGATACATGAAATTCAGAAATGAGAGACAGCATTTTGTGTTTAGGCGATGACGAAAGCGCAGTTTGCATCAAAATGAATACAATGCATATAGTTTGAAATCAAACAAAATAAAAAAAAAAGATTTATTGAACTCATAGTGTCGTTACACATGTTCACTATGAAAAACAACAAGCAGATGTTTCTTGGTATGGAAAATACCCTCTCACCCTTTACTGTAATGGTTGCTTCCCGTCGTCTCTCCATACTCAACACTTGATTGCTCAACAATTCTTGAGATAAGAGTGCCCATTCCTCAATCAGCATCTGTTTCAATTGTTGGGTGTTCCTCGGAGGATATAATCGTGGAGCAAGGTGTCTCTCCAAAACATTCTACACGTGTTCTGTGGGATTTAAATCAGCGAAGAACTCTGACCACACAATCCATTCGAGTAATATCTTTGCTTTCCAGAAGCTTCTAAAGATCAGCAATTAGGTGTGGCCATGCATAGTTATCCATAAAAACGAAGTCTGGTCCAATAGCAATTCGGAGTGAGTGAATATTTACTTCGGATTGTTCAGCTATTCGAGGGTTTTTGGTGATGGACCTCGTCATTTTGAGCCAGGTGACGAAGACGACACCTGAGCTGGCACTCCGTCTCCTAACTACCACACCAACGGGAAGACGTTTGAGCCCTCGACAGATTTGAAGCGCATCACTCCACTTCACTGTGGGTCTTCAGCTCGAACTCATGACACGCCGGCCACGAGTCCGTTACCTTGACCACAAGGCTACCGCAACCACATATTACCTCGAAACAGACGCACATGGAGAAGAATAACCTCTTTACAATAGCGATCTACGGTTACAGATTGTCTGTATCTTATCCGTAATTATATACATAATGCATTTTCATATTTGTATTATTTATTTAGGTTTTTTAAATGAAAAATTAACATAAAAAATATTTAGGCTAAATTGGCAAAATTAACCTTTCAAAAATGAATTATTTTAGAGAAAGAAAAAAACCCTTTCACACACCACAGACACCCTTTCACCCTTTTTTTTTATTATCATTACTTGCATTTGAAAACTTTATATGTGTATAAAAAAATTCTAAAGGTTGCACCACCGCATTTGCTTACAACATACCGAATAAGGTTCCGACTCACCGTTTGAGAAGCCTTGAGTTACAATCTACTAATTTCCCTAACATTTTTATAGAAAGTCATGCTCCGCACGCACTGTGGAAGGTTTTAGCGATGAAGTAACTGATTAATTAAACATTGGTTTTCATTTTCTTTCCGATAAGTTTCTTAATCCATTCGAAAATCAAGTTTCAGCAGATATGCCCTTTTCTTCCCCTCCCCCTTTATATATGTACAGCTAATTTTTTAGGAATTTTCCTCACATAGAATGTAGTCGTACAGAATAGCCATGAAAGTTATCCAAGGACTAGTCACTCAAGGCAAGTAAATGAGTGTGTTATTAAAATCGCTCTTTGAAGCTTCTCAAGGGCTGCTGATGGTGGACTTCATAATTTTGAGCATTGATCAAGTGACGAGGATGGTTCTTGAATCTTAACGTGACTCTCCAAACTTCCATGCGAAGCCAACGTAAGAATTTTGAACCTCCACACATTTAAGTTGCATCAGCTCCCTCTACATGACCGAACTTCTGTACCTTCAGGACTTAAGCATTTGTCATGAGTCCAATTCAAAGTCGGCCACACCTTTGTGCCATTGACCACTTAAGGTATCCGACTGGTTGCGACAACATTTTCTTTAGAAAATAGAGATGGGGATTTTTTTGTTATTTTTAGATTTGTTTAGTACATTTTTCAAAAAATATGCTAAAATTAAGATGAGAAAAAAAATTAATACTAAAAAGAATAAAAATTGGTAAAAATTGACAAACAATAACATAAACGCGGCCCATTCTATACCAAAGGTTTCTATATAAATTTTCAATTTTTTCATTCTAATGTGTTGCTATGTTATTCCTTTTTGAAGTGACCTTTAGGATAAGAGATATTTTAATTTTTACAAAAACTAGAGCAATTCATCTCGGTTATTATTGAAAATTGTTTAGGAAAACAGTTATTATATTCACATAAAGGACTGTAAATTTTGTAATAAAACATTGATCAATATATCTGAAGGTTAAAACACTTCTACTATTATACAGAACATACAAAAAAAATTCAGTTGATTATTTTCAAAACTTTTTTAGCAATCGCTGACCCCATTTGAGTATTTACAAAAAAACATATTTCGAGTAAAACGCGTTTTAAAGTATGACATCTTGCTTAAAGTAATGGCATCTGCTTTCACTAAAATGCTTGTAGTTTTTGTTCTAGTGAACGAAAAACAATAAACTTGATATTTTTATAAAGCTAATAAAATGGCCTATAAAAAAACTCATAAATAAATTTGTAAATTTTTGGCAAAATTCCCAATTTTAGGGTAATCTGATACCTTAAATACTCCAATCCCAAGTCTCACAAGGAACTACGATTCGATTCTTTTGAAATTCTTTACCAATTTAGTCTAGTTGGCAGAATAGCGAACAGGTAATTGTTTTGTATCTTGCCCTTTCAAAAACAGTGAATTAAATCTATTGGAACTCAAAACCCTTTTTAGTGTGGTGGGGACACAGAGAATGACATAAAAGTTTATCACCGTTTTTTTACCATCCGACGGGAACTCGAAATGACGAGTTATGTCGTCATTAGCCTTCGTGGTGCTACTATTACGAAATTAATGAGGCAGTTATCAATCATTTGAAATATTGGTTTCATCTATACAAATAAATAAAATTGAAGTGTCTGCTTGCAAATTTAAATTAACAGTTTTTTACTC
This sequence comes from Trichonephila clavata, assembly GCA_019973975.1. Classification (NCBI taxonomy): domain Eukaryota; kingdom Metazoa; phylum Arthropoda; class Arachnida; order Araneae; family Nephilidae; genus Trichonephila; species Trichonephila clavata. The sequence goes on along the minus strand of BMAO01009567.1, from coordinate 127,001 downwards.
AATGCATTTAAAAATATATACGGTACTAATATCAAAAAATCAATTTTTAAAATGTTTGTCTATTGTTCTGGTTAATCTCTGCAACGCGCGCGAGCGAATGGACCGATTTTGACGGGACTTTCACTGGCAATAGCTAATGTTATAAGGAGTTACTTAGACTAACTACTATTATTTTAGGGAGGAAAAAATTATAGGGTTCAGCGAAAGCAAAATTAAAACCCCAATGAAATAGTGAACCATTCAAATAGGGAAGTATATATTATATAAAATAAAATAAAAAATAATATATTAAATAAAATAAACTAATGTAGCAGTATCCAGTACCACGCGCATTTCGCCGCCGTCAGGCGTGTCCGCTACAAAAGAGGTGAAGAATCATACCTAAGGGGCGTTGTGGAGGATATATTCCAGGTATATATTCCCGTTTTTGAACTCTCAGATGTATATTCCCGTTTTTGAACTATTCGACCAACAAATTTGAAATTTGGTTGGCACGTTCCTTTCATGGTGTAGATTCGTTAAAAAAAGGGGTTTTTTTGCGAAAATTGACTCCTAAGGATTATTACGGGGCTTAAGGGGCGATATTGATAAATGTTCAAGTTTTTGAGCAATTAGACGAACCAGGCTGATAATTCAATGAGCCATTCTTTTTATGGAGTACAGGTCCGCTTCCAAATGTGTTTTGAGAATTATGGGGATTATGGGGTGTTACAGATAAATATTACAAGATAAGATAATAAATATTATAAGATAAGGCGTTACAGATAAGATGAGACGTTACAGATACCATTCTTGAACTGTTAGACGTACAGACTAGAAATTTTGAAGGCATGTTTTATTTTTTAGTGTAGATCAGCCAAGATCGGATTTTATGGAAATTGATTCCTTTGGGGCGGGAGTGGTGATTTGCTGGAACTTATTTATAAAAAAATTTTCCGTATAATCAAACTACTACTTACTATAATGAAATTTTTTATACGTGTTACTTTTGTTGAATGGAAATCCGCTAAGCAAGGTTTTTTATGTACGGAAATAGATTCAATCTTTTGCGGAGCATTAATAAACAAAATTTCTGATTTTGAGCCACTAGATCTACAGTAATGAAATTTAGTATGCATGTTTCTGTTGAATTGAATGGGTTTGTTGGATGGGTCTTACGAAAATCGACTCTCAAATGTTTCATGATGTTATATGAATATAACATCATGAAATATCCAGCAAAGCGGGCGGGTCACGGCTAGTTATTATTATACTTAGAAGACTGTACTCGCTAATCAAAGCTTAATTTTTTTTGCACATTTTTACATTGCCAATTACAGATACATACGCTACGTCATTTTGTACCACGATTAGATGAACCGGTCCAAAAAAATTTGGGGCTTATAAACAAAACTATATAGATATATAAAAAATGATCAAACTTTTTCTTCTCTAATGGGGCTGCGCAATGGTATTTAACATTTGCAGACCTAGTACATTCCCCAGGAGCTGGTATCCCTTTTTAGTGCGGCACCCTATAGGCGATGCCAATTACCGTAAGCAATTTTGACGCCCAGTTTACTTCCCTAGAGGGAGGCAGGCACCTGAGCTTTAGCGATGTGAAACCGTACTTAGGATTTTAATTTTGCCGAGAGCACCCAAGCCAAGCAGGCACTCTAGGGATTTTTTACATGCCTTATGATCATACGACATGCCCACTGGAGATTTTCTGCATTCTGAAAATCCAACTTGGGCCGGTGTTGAAACCGCAACCTTGAAGCAGATGGCCAGCGACAAACCAACCCCACCACACAGCCAGTCAAATGATCAAATTTGTTCATCGTTTTTCCGGCTTCCAGTCTTCGACTTACTGAAAGGTCAATTAACAACAGCAAAAACGCCTCTTAATTTTACGACCAGGTTGTCGAATGACAATGATCGTAGGCCTAGCTTCTATCTTATTCCTAATTGTGTGTGTTGATCCGAGGTCTGATGCCACTGAAGACCGGCAATGTAGAGAAGCTCAAAGTCCTCATGTTGGTACGGTGTTGAAGTTTGGAGAGTAGGGTGCCACACAGTACATGCGTCCTTATCACTTGACCATGGTTCAAAGATTTCATGTCTGTTGTTGATAGCTTTCGTAGGGCTACGGTAGCCTAGCGGTCAAGGTAACGGACTCGTGGCTGGCAGGTCATGAGTTCAAACTTAGTACCACTGAAGACCCATTATGTAGGGTATCGATGTACCTTAAATCTGTCAAGAGCTCAAACGTCCTCCTATTGGTGTGGCGTGGTAGTTAGGTGAGGGGTGCTAGCTCAGGTATCGTCCTCGTCACTTGACCGTAGTTCAAAATTACGAGTTCTGTCGCCAAAAGCTCTCGAGTAACTGAACAGCGCGACGTAAATATTCACTCATTCACTCACTCATAGCTTTCGTGCAACTTCGAAATGCTAGCTTAAATAACATTAAAGACTCGTAACTTTGAAGTATTGACAGAGTGCTCAAGAGACAGACTTCATCAAACTCAGATAACGCAATTAACATCTGAAGTGGCACCTCATTTTCCACATCCACGCCACCCTGAAGATTTCAAGATCCTACAGGCGGCCGCGGTGGCCGAGTGGTCTAGGCATCGGATCATGGCTAGCCTGTCATGAGTTCGATCCTAGTACCACTAAAGACCCGCCGTGTAGGGGCGCGATGCACGTTAAATCTGTCGAGAGCTCAAACGTCCTCCCGTTGGTGTGGTAGTTAGGAGAGGGGGTGCCAGCTCAGGTGCCGTTCGCGTCACTTGACCATGGTTCAAAATGACGCGGACCGTCGCCAAAAGCCCTCGTGCTGCTAATCAGTGCGTGTTAATATTCTCACTCACTCAAGATCCTACAGAATGAATATGTATCTGTTCTACATAACGGACTTTTAGTAAGAATTAAGAATTAAACTGGCGGCCAAGAACTTGATGCTTTGATCAGCTGCAACAATCGTCAATTAATAATGGATTAGTCTCGTCACTTGACCGTGGTTCAAAATCGCGAGTTTCGTCGCCAAGTCCTCGTGTTGCTGAATAGTGCACGTTAACATTCACTCACTCAACAAAGTAATTCTTTAGTGTGGTACAGAACTGGAACACGCGAATCGGCTGAAATAACGCGAACTACAGTTTGTGACCGTTACCCAGTGGCGCACACAATCCGGGGGGGGGGGAACTCCCCTCAAAATCCTTGATTCTTTTTCGATTGACTATAATCCTATGTGTATATAGTACGTAATATTTAATTATTTGTCATTAATAATTACTTTTATTAATTAATGATCATTATTCATTCAATAATTCATTTTTTGCTGCGTTTTTTACCCGAAAATCGATAAAATCAATAGAATATGTCGCACGGCATATTGGGTCATGATATGAGAATGATGGACTTCCAACCCTAACCCCTCTTCCCCCCTCTTGAAAACATTCTGTGTGCTCCACACATTGCCGTTACCACATGTTTAAAATAGCCTTAAAAAAAATGGAGGAATTGTCAGAAAAATATATTTAAGAAAAATAAGGACAAAATATCAAGAAAATTATGACGTAAATAGATTGAAGGACAGTCAGTTTCCAAAAGCTATTTTTCTGTTAATTTAATACGCGTTAGATATTTTAAATCTATTAGTTGTTCCCTAAAGCAGTGAAAACTCAATTCCGAGAATACTTAAACTCTGCCTGAAATTGCGTTTAACGAAAACTTTTAGAATAAGAATGAGAGAAACTAGAACCAGAAACTAAGCCCTAAAATGGAGCATCCGTTGCTGACTTTTGTCCATTTCTTCACGTACAGAAATTTAAATCAAAATAAACTTTTTCTCCCATTTTGCTGGAATTCGTGGAATATGCTATGCTAATGCCTTTCCTTAAAATAACTTAAGATAACTTCTGCTTAAAACAGAAAGAAAAAAAAACACTGTCTTAACTTTTCAAAAGATTTGTAACTTAAAAAACACATAAAAAGTGAAAACATTTCTTTTTTTCCCCTTAAGGAACCGAACACGAAGCAGTTCCCCCCTTTTTTTCCCTTTCATCTTTTCTTCCGGAATAAGCCACTGCGAATGTGTGAGTCTCGTTTAGGAAAATCCAGGAAAAGGAAGGAAAACATCACTTTGGAAAGCGGGAGGGGAAAAAAAGGAGCAAAACCTGGAAGAGAATTTAAACTCTGAAAGTATTAGTAGTATTTTGTAGGGGTGGAAATGAAAAGACAGACGAAAAAGAGAGGGGAGAGGGAACAAATCGGTATTTTCTTTTTCCTGAGAGGGACGATGTTAACACTTCTCTCTGTGGAATAAGAACATCGGAATCACTTTAGATCGATTCGAACCTCCGAGGAAATGTTCCAGATATCGCAACTCGGCGGGGAAAGCAACCTTTTAACGAGGATTGTTTTGAAAAAAAAGGGGAATGAATTTGTGCCCTTCCCCCTTCTTTTAAAAAGAACCGTGGAATAAAGTTTTATTCTTTGTGTATATGTCGTGTCACATTTCCGCTTAGTTTTTAAAATGGTCATTCCAAATTCTTATTTAAAAAAATACTAGGTTAAGAGATAGAAAATAAAATCGGAAAAGAGCTGTAAACTAAGAAGCATTTTACAGCTGCCTTATAAGAGAATAACCCTACTTTATAATTAAAAACAATTCTTATAAATGTCATACTTGTGAGATTGAGACGCAAGATGAAGGAAGGAAGAAGAGAGTGAATGCTATTGGATGTCAAGGCGGAAGGACAAAATAGGATTTAATAAATAAATTAAAAAATTCTTTTTAAATTGATTTTATGTGCTCAATAAAATCTGCTTTTAAATTTTTACACTAGGATTTCTTAACCAAGTCTCTGCGTTCTCCATGTGGCCGTGGTAGCCAAGTGGTCAAGGTATCGGATTGTGGCTGATATGCTATGAGTTCGAGCCCAGTACCACTGAAGATCCAATGTGTAGAGTAGCTATGCACGTTTAATCTGTCGAGAGCTCAAACGTCCTCCCGTTGGGGTGGTGTGGTAGTTAGGAGAGGGGGTGCCAGTTCAGGTGTCATCCTCGTCACGTGACCATGGTTCAAAATTATAAGGTCCGTGTCACCAAAAGCCCTCGTGTAGCTGAAAAGTGTGACGCTAATATTCACTCACACACTGAGCTCTCCAATGTTAAAATACATTCTGCAATATCCTAAACCAGTAGCGTGGGACAAATTTTCAAGGCGGGAGGGGTCCATGGTCGAAAGCACCCCAACTCGTATTATACCTCAAGACAACATTGATTGATTTTTCAGATTTTGTTGATTTTGTTAACAAAAAACAGTAAAAATATAAATTATTGAACTAATAATTAGCATTAATTAATAAAATAAATTGTTAATTACAAGTACTGAAGAAAATTTTACATTACATATAGGATTATCAATCGAAAAAAACTCAAGGGCTTTGGGGATGGTCTGGACCCCTAGGACATCTCCTTGTGTACGCCTCTGTCTTAAACATAACTTATATAAACTTCCTGTGGTACCGATGTTTCAGTGGATTTAAAAGGAATTCAGTAATTAAAAGATATGTTTATATTTTGACTAGGAGGTCGGCAAACTTCAAAGAGCCAATATGCAAGTGAGACAGGAAAAGTGCTTTTAAAAAGCCTAAAAAAAGAGCATAAACTAATTATATGCATTCGCTTGCACTGGTGATGGTCGCGATCATGACTCTCATGGTCCAATCAATATTTATCACATTTAAGTACAAACCCAGTGGCTGAGAGTAGTAGCGCATCGCGCTTCCACGCCGCAAGTCAGAGGTTCAAATCCCATGCTAGGCAAGGTCGACTAAGCCTTTCATTCCTTCATTCCAAGGCATTCATTCCTTGGCGAAGGAGGGTGCCAGAGAGGCTCTGGCTACATCTAATTGCCTGACCTATCTTGAGCTGTACTCTGCTAAGAAACATATTCATAAAAAGACTTGGCTCGTCCCCCCGGTTCATAATTGGTATCGAGCTGACTCCCTTGGAAGATCCCTTGCTATGAATTGCGACAGACGCACCCAGACGGCAATTTCCATATTTTTCACTGGACATTTAAGAAGTCTTACCTTTCAAGGTGGCCATAAAACCCATCCGATTTGTCCAAAATGTAACATCGAGCAGGCTTCCCCGACTCATATTCTTGGATGCCTGGGTTTGTCCTACGACGACATGCTAGGTCTTCCTATGCTGATATGACTTTTTGAGGGTGAATAAACTCATAGATCTCGTCCAGCAGAAGCTAGACTAGGAGATAAGCAAACACAACAACAACATTCCTTCAGTAAGTCGATAAAAGAGTACCAGGTTTGCTTGGGAACTAAACACTATGGTTTATCGTCAGACTGACCCCATAACCGGAACATCACTCATGCACCTTTGTATCCAAGATCTCGAAAGCTGAGATGTGGGCGCAATAAACCTTTGCCCTCTTGGGCTGTTCAGCCACTGAGTTTAGTTTTAGAATACAATTTTATCTAAAGTAATGTAGTACATTTTCCCCAAAACTGAGAACTTGTGACGGGTGCTTACGCGTTTCACTAACCTTCTCTTAAAAACTTTAAATTGTATTTATTTTGACCAATCCCCACTGAGAGCTGGAAGTGTGACTTATGCAAATAAGATAGTTTCGGGTTTAGCGAGTTCGAAAGAGATATAAAAGGGAGAAATGAAATGAAGAGTAGAGGATGACTAAGCGGTTTGATAGAGTAGAACTCCGTGTTTGGGATTGAAAAGTAAACTACGTGGTTGCTTAAGAAAGTGTTTATAAGAATTTAGTTTAACTAAGTGAAGACTGATAGCGGAAGTAAGATTATTGAACAAGATTCATTAACTGGGTTCAAACGTAATTGAAGATAACTTGGATTGCAGCCTCTTCATAAATTCTACTAGTTTCCAGGTTCCTTCCGAAGAAGATTTCAGGTCTGTAATATTTGTAGTTTAGATTTAAATGTGTAGTTTGATTGTACGTGTTATTCCCCTCGTGATATCAGTTAGTATTCCGTCGTCCATAATTGAATTCTGATAGCACTCCATGATAATTTATTGTTCTTAAAGTTGATTATTAATTGTGAATTTCTATCTTAAAGAAATAATAAATAAGTGATTTATTATTTGAGTAGTCATTAATTATGAATAATACATATCCAAACATAGATAATATGCAAAGGGGTAGTGGGAGACTACGACAAACTATGGGGGATATTTTTATCTCTGTAGCTCAGTGCAAGTACTGAGAAAATTTCGCATTATGAATTTTTAAATTTCAAGCTTCGTAATAAAAAATTTTTTCCCAATAATACATTTAAGGGCTTTATTTTAGAATTTTACGTTAACATTAATAATTAAAATTGATTTTGTTTGTTCCTGGATACAAAAGTCATTTCATCACTCTTTTTTTATTTATCTTAAAGCTTGTCATAAAATGCGGAATACGCTTTTGCAAATATGTGTACTCGAAATGCATATGTAAATGCGCATGCATATTGAAATGCAGACGATAAATACTAAAAAATAACCGGAATTTATTTATTTTTCATTTTTGTTGAATTCTATATTAATTCCTTTCAAAAAGTATTGTCCATGTACATTAATGCATTTGTCCCAATGTTTTTACCATTGCTGAAAACAGTTCTGGAGCTCCTGAGGCAGATTACTTTTTCAAAACCTTTTAGCTGTTTTCTTTGATTTCCTCCACGCGTTGCTCTGATTGTCTATTCATTTCAGATTTCCCTTCACGTGGAAAGTCCGATGGAGCCAAATCGCTTGGATAAGGTACAAGCACAATGTTTGTCAAAAACTGTCGGATCATCATTGTCCTGAATATGCTCCATGACACTTTCGTTTCATCAGAAATTTCGTCAATGGCCTTTCGACCCTCTTTTTGAATTGCTTGTTTAATTCTTGGTAATTTTTTTCGTCATTTCTTCCAGTCTCTGGGTGAGTCATGTCTTCATTTGACACTTTGCCACATTTGGAACTGGAAATGATTTTCCAAAATCATGAACTATGATTTTGGAAGCAGCATCACCATTAAGGGTTGCTGAGTCTTGGCTGCTGTTTTTCTAAGTAAAAAGCAAAATTTCACACTCACTTTGTTCTTTGCGGTCAACCATCTCACTAATCACCCTAAGGTTGAAATAGGAACGCCCACAACACAGCCCCACAAGCAAACCAATGAACTCAGACTGATGTCAGCTCACAAACGGTTGCGGAAGACCAACAACTAACAATGCAACTCGTAACTATAGAGCATGCGTTTAAAACAGTTCGGTTCCGGTTATTTTTGGATCGCCCTCGTATGTAAATACAGGAAATATTTTCACAAAATACTTATAAAAAAAAAAAGGGAAACCATTTTTTAGTAAGAAGCATAATTATTTTTTTAATAATTTATAAAGGAAGGAAACTGAAGAGCTGCAATCCTGTAAACAAAGAGCCGAATTCGGCTCGCGAACCGTGGTTTGTATAATTATCTGTAAGAAGACATTAATGACTTAAGATCACGTTAGAACTTCCCAGTTCGTTCCTCATTAGGATCCTGTTAAATAAAACGATTACTCAATTTACTGGAGAGTTCCAAGACCTTCATTAATTAAATCTGCATTTAGAACACGATCTCATTCGTCTTTATCACTGTGTTCTTTGGGGTATGGAGTCTCAAGGACAAGCTCTATTATTTCATCGTCTCTCAAGCCTTTATCAACTAATAATCCATCGATATTTTCAAACGATAGATAATTCAATTCTTCACTGCCAATAGTATGGGCTAGTATTAAACACTGCTGTTTGTAACAAATGCAACACTATGAAGGAACTTTCTCTCCGAATTTCCACACCACGCCAAAGGGAGGACTTGGAGCCTCTATACGTCGGGTTATTTGTCTTAAAAGGATCTCAACGGCACAACAGCCTATTGAAACGCCTACTGTGTCCATCTCAGTTTTCGTGACCCTGAGTGTTGAAGTGTATGAGCAGATGTTCTGATGTCAGATGGTCAGTCTGACACGAAACTCTGTCTTTAGTTCCTAAGTAAGCTTGGTACTCATTTATCGACTCACTGAAGGGATGAAAGGCTGAGTCGATCTTGCCCAGCTCGAGGTTTGAACCGTGACGCTACCACCTAATTTGTATTAAATCCAAATAATATAAAAGAAGTTAGTGTAAAAACAGAATTGGATATGCTCTATTTGCTACTAGGTGAGAGTGTAAGAAATTACATAATTTAAAGTTTTAAAAAAATGAACTATTTAGTTTTCTATTCATTTTATGTAAGTATCTGATTCATAACAAACTCGGGTACCATTTCAGTTACTTAAGGCTACGTTCACGAATTTGTGAATGGCATTTCTCTTTCGATCCGTGAATTCGAGTTCTAATGCCATTAAAGATTCCTTGCGTTGTGTAGCTGCTTTACATTAAATCTTTCTGAGTTCAAAGTTCTCCCATTGGCATGGTGTGGTAGTTTGGAGAGTGAGGTGTCGTCCTCGTCCCTTGACTGTGTTTCAAAATGACGAGATTCGTGACTAATAGCTTTCATCTTGTTTTATAGTGTAAAATTAATAAACACTCTTTCTGCATTGTTCGGTTACAATACAATCATAATTTTATTATTATTCGAATAATTCAGTCAAGGAATCCATGTATATTCCGCTATTAAAAATCATCACTAAATATATATTTACATTATTACATTAGTTTTACATTTATAAATATCAAAAAATATATAATAGAAAGTTATATTATATTTTTAAAACTTTTGACTGAATTCAGTGAAGAAAAAGAAAGTTAAAAAATAAATAGCTAATCAAATAAACATGAATTACCTTTTCTTAGTGACCGTGGTAGCCTAATTATTATAACGAACCTGTGGCCGGCGTGTCATGAGTTCAAACCCTAGTGCCACCTAAGATCCCCCGGGTAGAGGAGGTGATTCACGTTATATATATCTATATATAAATTTTTTTATATTCATCTCTTTGTAAGAAACCTTTCCTTTCATATTTTGATTTTATTTTAGTCTGTTGCAAGAAAAGTGTTAGTTTTAGGCCTAACTTTTTAATATGGCTCTGTTTTTTCTATTTCGAAAATTTCTGCTATACGGGGAAGGTGGATCCGTAAAGTATACTTAAACCTAATTTGCTGATCCTAATTCAACAACAGCTTTAGAAATCATAATAGGTCTCCATTTTATTCCATTGACTCTTTTGGTTTCTTCCATTTTAAAGTTCTAACTCTGTTTCCTGTTTTTTACACATACGTTTATTTAAATCTAGTACAATATATATTTCCACCACTTTTTTTATAGTTATGCTTCTTAGAATCTGGTCTCGTATCTTTTAGCTTTGTTGGTTGTATAATTTTGTCTTATTTTTTCATTTTATTATACTATATATATATATCTGTCAAGGCTCAGTCCTCTCATTATTATGGTGTGGTAGTTCGGAGAGAGATGGCGCCAGCTCAGATATCCTCCCTGTCACTTGACCGTGGTTTAAAATTACAAGGTCCGTCGCCAGTAGATCTCGGGTTGCTTCAGAATGCGACGTTGTACATGCTCAAGAAATATTAGTGGCTTTTTTTGGTAACTGGAGTTTGTCGATAAATCACCAAAGGTTCAACTTCTCCATCCCCCATAGACCAGCATCACCTCAGTCATCTTAATTGTCATCGCCGCAATGGAATGTTTTACGAACACCGTGCTGGCAGATATGCACTTGACTTACGGATTGGCAGAAGGAAATGCACTAACAGCAGGAAGATTGTATCGCGAAAGGTATCCACAGAGAGATGGACGGGATCGCCAGATGTTACAATTTGCATGGATATGGATCATTAAGAGGTAATAGTCAGAGAGGACACGAGAGACTCGAACTCCCAGCATGACCCTGTTTTGGCCAGTAAATATTTCTGATAATCTCAGGCGTGTCTCTTCGTTTCTTGAACTTGTCATACTACTTTCCCATGACGTTTCCGACCATGGGTTGCTGTGCAAATCTGAATCCTTGTAATGTCCCCTACTTTTCTTTAAAGTTTGTTCCAATAATCCTGGGACACCCTGTATATTTTGTGTCGTCGTCACGTGGCCTGACCTACCTGAAAAATACCTAGAAACGTTGTTTAGAGTTACGGATGTCATCGAAAAGCTGAAATTTTCTTAAGGGGTCTCAGGGGTGTTAAAAATGTTTCGAGAGCACAAAATATGAACAATTTTCGACTAGAAATAATTCTTTGAGGTTAAAATGAAATAATTTGATTCTTTTACACATTTTTTATAAAGGAATAAAGCTTCAAAAAAGTATAAAATGTCTAAAATATAATCATAATTTTAAAAATAATAAGCACATAAATATAAGAAAATTTTTTGTAAGAAACAAATAGTAAGTTTTACGACGCGCATGATATTTTCTGAAATAATAATTCTAATTACTAGCAATAAGTTGATTTATAAAGTCAAATATATCCTTATTAGATGGTAGCGATTAGATATAAAAAGAATAAAAAATAATATTTTTAAAAAATAAAAAAAGTACATTTTAAAAATTTTTTCAAAAAATTTATTTTTTTTTAAATTTTTCAAAAAATTACAAATATGTAATACTATAAATAGCTAGGATTTAAAGATTATGATAGAGTTTATAATTCTGTAAAGTTTTATGCATCAAAGTATGATAGTTTTTGAAACGCAATGCGCGTAAGTGAAAAAAACACAAACTGAGAAAAAAGGCTTTAAAGTTTTAAATTGAATTTGAGAAAATAAATTTTAAAACTTACATGCTAAAATGCTCCAGGATCATAGGATATGCCTTCCTGTTGCCCAAACAGCTCAATTTCTGTACTCTTTTTAATTTTTTTAATCTCTGCGAGATTCAAACGATGACGTTGAGCTCCTCTTTCTTGACGTAAAGATTCGACGATTGTCACGTTCAGCCAGGAACACACAAACATTTTTGTTAATTTTTAAGCCAAATTTCTCTAAAATAGTAATAAGTATTTGATTTCCATCATTAAAAATGCTGGTTGCTAGATTTGCAGCAATCTCTGCAATCTGAAGGATAGAATCAATCGTCATCGGACAAAACTTCCAGATTAATGAATTTAAACTTTCATTAGGATTCTGTGTCTTACCTCCTAAGCATTTCTTCAGGAGTGCCAGATGAGATAAGTCTGCAAATACAGGCTTAATTACATCTCAAACAGCTTTCGCAACTGAGGGTTTGTGTTTATAATTTTGTAAATTATTATTAATTGCGGCATTATACTTACACTATGTATTTGGATTTGTAGGACAAAATCAGTGCATCGGTTCATCATCGGTGCTGCAAGAATGACCCCGAACAGCCCAAATGGCTTTCCGCATTTCCTTTACACTAGTAGAATTGCATCAAATAGCATTACCATAGTAATGCGCAAGCTTATCAATTAAACTATCAGTTAACCTACCTTTACCGCCTATAGTTTTACCATCAGATAATTTCTTCTTACCATATACTAATTTAAGCTTCCTAAGTCTTGTACCCATTCTCTTTTGCACATGGCCTACACATTCTATTTTCTGAATAAGATGGTCATAGCCGCATGGATTGTTTTCAGAAAGGGCATTGAATGTTTTTGTGTCGCCATCTACTATGTAGTTCGAATATTTCAGGTCGTGAAGCTTTTCTGATCGATTAAAAATCCTCAACATCCCGTCAACCTCCATCTTACCAGCAGAGCCAGAATAATTTTTTCTACATGAAATCTTATGCGCTCTTTGCAATTTATTGTACTTGATACCAAACTTTACCCCTTTATAACTGTCGCTTCATTTGCAAAATGAGGACAACACTTCCCGATCCAAAACCTTACCTGTTTCGCTCCCTATTAGAGTACATACTCCAATCAACGATGAATGTCCTCTCGTCTTCCAGGTCCCATCACCACTTACCGTTAAAATGTTATCAGGTAACGAAGAATTTTCTTCGACAGCTGCCCTGTTCATGCTTTCTTCGGCGACTTCCTTCATAACAAGTGAAAGTTTATTATTAATAACATCATATGATTTTTGTTCAACAGGATTAGGAAGACTCATTACAGAACAAAAGGTTTTTAATGACTCTAAACCTTGCCCTATGCATCCCATTGCTAAAATAGATCTTCTGTTAATTTCTGGAGCATTATTTTTATTCCCAATGTTTTCACAGCTTGAAAAAGTACAAATACTCCCATATTTTTTACAATGTATTCCAAAATTCGAACATAAACCACGAGTGGATTTTTCATTAATTGTTAATGGTTTATGACATTTTAAACAGCATGATACTGACAAAATAGAGCTAAAGGTTTAAATAAAATCAAAAAATACGATATTCTTTGAAGTTTTCACTTACCTTAACAAGATTTGACTTTAATGAAGTCAGAATTCCTGAAAGTTTTTTACTAGAAGCAATTTTCATTTCGGCACACTTCTTCGTATGTTTAATATCTGTAACATGCGAGTCACTTACCTTTAAATATTAATTTCTTCTAAATCTTTTCCTGGGGCACATTGCCCAACGATTTTTTCAAAACAAAACAACAAAAATCTTCGCTTTAGATAAGCGTTTTAAAAAAACGTGTACTAAAGTAAACACAAGAGAATCAAAACACAGCAGAATGAATGTGTTGAGTTGCAGGCTTCCTTCTGATCAACTCAAGCGCTTAAAATATTTCATGAGGCTTATTAAAAACAAAAAAATAAATGGTATGCATGAATTTGAAAATAAATGGGCGTGGCATGTGTCCATTTAAAAGTTGTTATGACTAAATTGCTGTTTGCAATTTTTTGAATAACTTTCGAAGTTTTTAGAGTATTGTCACGTGGTTAGTATCAAAATGTTCAGAAAAAAATGAAGAACAAGATATATTTTTTTCGAAAATTCGAAAAAAAAATTTTTTAACACCCCTTAGACCCCTTAAGAAAAACCCAAAACGCATAATTTTTTCTAATATGCTAGGTTGGCGAACAAAATTTTTCTTTGAGATATGCACGTGGGCACCTAACTCCTTTTGAGCCCCATATCCAACCTGGTCTCCTACACACAATTTACAAAGAAGGTAGCATTTCCATTCAACCCAAAATACGTGACTCCTCCTAAAGAATGAATTGTTGTTCCCAGAAATCTGGAGCGTTTTTATTCCACGGTAGACCGAGACGGAGAATAATTCGCAGAGAATCACTGTTTGAGCAGAAATTTGTCGCGACAAATGTCTCTCCCTGGGCTCCAGAAATCCCCAAAGAGAAAGGGAATTTTTTCCTCCGTTCGTCCGAGATTATTTCCTTAATATCCCGGGGGCTTCAGAAAACAGTAAGTAAATACGAAGGCCATTTCCACCGGACTTCTTAGGGTTGCTTTTTATTTATTGCTTCTTGCTTCCTTTTCTCTAGAACAAAGAAGTTTGTTCGCTGAAATTTCCACGCTTTTCCGGTAATGAGTATTGTCGGGGGGATTTTGGGAAAGAAGTGCTTCAAATTGGGAGTCTCGAGATTTGGGGGAATGGAGGCTCAGACAATAACTTGAGAAATAAATGGGAGAGATTTTTCAATGTTTTTTAGTGGGGTACTGATAAGAATAAAGCTGTATGTTTTTTTTATCATCATCCTCAATGTTGGAATTAATGATTTAAAAAAATAATAATTTATAAACCGTTATTGTGAAATATATAGAATCCTTCGATAAATATTATCACTTCACCAAATATATTTCTCTCAGCACTTTCTTAGCCTATCTGCCTCTGAATTCGGGGTGTGGTGATTATCATTCGTTTTCAATAGAAGTTAGAATGCACTTAATTGGATCAATGGAGTGGTAACATGTGCCTTAAATTATCATAAACTGTTCTCTTTCGTAAAAACTAAAATATAAAACTATACAAATAGCCAATAGCCTTACTATTATAGCTAATATTGTAAGGTTCGGGCATTTTCTGTTTCATTCATCACCATTTTTAACCTATCTGTTCAATTCTACTTTCTTGTACGAATCAATATTTTTTTTCTGATGTTTTTCTGAAAATATGTAAAAAAAGGTGAACTGTACTTTTTTTTAATCATACACTGGCTATTATGCCCGTTCATTGCATGCATTATATTAAGTAATCTGGAACATTATATAATAGACTGGCTCACCCCTCCCGCCCATCCTTGGTTCAGCAGGAAGACCCCGAAGGGAACGTTAGAATTTGGAGGTGACAGAAATGATCAAACGGCCATCTCAAGACTCATAAGTGGACATCTAAAAAACATGACATTCGACTCAGGACGCAAAGTCTTTTCATTGTGCAAAAAATGCAATCTGAAGCCCGCATCCCCTGATCACATCCTGGATTGCTTGGGGTTCGCTCTGGCGGATGTTTATGGAAGTCCACTACTGGTGCTTGACTTCGCTAGTGTTCACGGTATCATGAATCTGATCTATCTGCCGCTAGATCTCTGAAGGATTAGAAACAGCAACAACAGAACATTATAATACTTAATTTGTATCCTAATTTTTTTGAAATTGATGCACAAAAACTATTGGTACTCGAGTATTTTCAGTTCAAAATCAAGTTAAAGATTGATTTATAATCCGGGCTTGTTTTAGAGGACATTTAAATACCTTTGAAAAATATCGATGATAATTTCACCATTTTTCTGTATTTTATATTTATAAATAAACTCTACATAATTATTCCTCAAAAGTTAACTTTCTTTTAAAACCAATTTTATATTATGGCGTTAATAGGGTGAAAATCCTGGCTTCTTGATATGAATTAAAGGGGGTATGTTATAGAAAATTGTTATCGTGTTTTGGAGTAATTATTTTAATTTGTTAATTCAGTTATATTTTTTTAATTGCAAAAAAATAAAGATTTCTTAAAACACAGTGGAAAAATGTCTTGAATATTCTTAAAATTATTCATTCATATTATTCAAAAAGTATTTAGTTGTGTAACTAGTAAGCTCAGTTTATATAATATGCCTTTTTTAGCAACATTGGACCAATTTTCATAGAAACTTGAATTGTATATTTATTGTCTATATGATTCTTATGACGAAATGTATATTGTTGTGAGTCTAGGAAATAATTATTACTACTGAGCACGTGGTACCTCGTTACAAAAAAGTCTAAAAAAAGTACAATTTAGTTTTCAAATAGTCTTGAAGAATTAGACTGTTAGTCCTTTCAAGGGTCTTATGGAACATTCTCCATTTAAGGTATACAAATATGTTAAAATGGTCAATTTTCGCAAAAAGTCACATTTTGAGTTTTGATTTTATAGAATACAGCAATTATTTTGCTCCATGAAACTGTCCTTATTTTGTTTCTAGGTCCCTTAGAAGCCAAGATATTTAATAATTAGTTAGGCGTGAAAAACCGGAAGTGGGTATTTAAATTGCCGGAAGTCAGCATTTAAGTGCTCTTAAACTGGTAAAACAGAATTTAAGTACAATATATTTTTTTTAAATATAATTTTAAAAAACTTTTTATTTTATATTAAACATAATTGCACATTTTGAAAGAATTTGACAAAGTAAATCGGGCAATATTTGTTTTGTTTACATTAATTTTCATTTGATAAAAATTCTGATTGTTTAATTTCAAAACAAGAGTTATCAAATATTATTTGATAGAATACCAGTGAATTATTTGCTCGTATTCCTATTTTATAATTATGGGAAATAACAAAAATAAAAGTTATTCCCGTAAACGCCAGTTCAAAAGGAAGAAGTACTGTAATAGTTTGTTTTCAACAACGAAAAAATTAGTACCGATTCAAGTATTTCAACTGCTAGTGAATCAAAGCTAATTAATTCTTTAAAACCTACATATGTTCCAGAAGACAATGAAAAAAATCTTATTTTAACTTAAGAGTTTTGTGTAATATAATTTCGTTATTATGCTGTTGTGTGTCTTGAAAGAAAGGTTAGTGTTGTGCATGACTCCGTGTTTGGGTTATCTATGAATATGACTATAAAATGGGGAAAATGTGACTATTCCTTCTCAATCTGAACTTCTGAGAAAGTAAGCAAATTGCATAGTATCAATCTTGCATTGTTTTTGGTATGAGAATCATTGGTAAAGAACATTCTGCAGCCAAAACACTTTGTTCTGCTATCAGTGTAGATGTACCATTTAAGAAAGCATTTGATCCCCTGAAAAAAAAGCTTGAATTTGCTGCTAGCAACGTAGCATGCAATACAATGAAGGAAGCTTCATTGGAAATTAGAGGTAACAAAAATGATGCTGAATTTTCTCAATGTGGTGTGTTGGTGGATGGCAACGAAGAGGATATTCCTTTTTGAATGGATGTTATCTCAATAGACACCGGAAAGGTGTTAGACGTTGAATTCATGTGTGTAGACCCGGGGTGGGTCTACCGGTGGACCGCCAACACATTTTGGGGTGACCGCCTAAACATTTTACCAGTTAATAATTATATACGGAAAATTCAAGACTGGTACCTTGGTATTCGGTAGTACGGAAAATTCAAGACTGGTATAGAGTAGTACGCGCTGATTAAGTTTTCTACTGAAAACTAACTTTAGATAAAAATGTCTTATTTTTTTTTATTGTATTTTGAATTGTTTCATAATAAATGTATCATTTGATATTATTATAATTGGTGCTATTATTATTTTGCGTTTTGCTTTAAACGCGGTTTTAAAAGTTTTTTTTAAATTTTAGTTCTCTAGGTATAAGTACATATTCCGTACTCATTATTGAGTAAAAAAATAACATTTTTCTTACAACATTGGGCAGTAGCGTGCACAAGAATTTTTAAAGGGAAAGGGGTCGAGAGATGAAGGTCAACCATTCGCGTATACGCAGCCAAACATATTTTTTTGATTTTGTCGATTGTTGGGAACAAAAAACAGAAGAAAAAAAATTACTGAAAAAACATTAAACGTTAAAAAAAATACTAATATCAAATAATATATACATGCGACTATAATGAATCGGAAAAAAATGAAGGGTTATGAGGGAGGGTCCTGACCCGTGGACCCCCTCACCCTTATGTATGCCACTGACACTGGGTGGACCGCAACTCCTTAAAAAATTAAAAGTAGCCCGCACCCTGGAAAAGTCTGCCCACCCTGGTGTAGAATATGCGATTCAAAAAACAAAGAATAAAACACCCCTCATAATTGTGCAAAACATATAGGGTCATCTGGTGCTATGGAACCGGTGGGTGTTTGTCGTGTTTTTGAACGATCTGTCGAAATGAGAAAATTGCAGTATGTAAATTATTTAGACGATGGAGACTGAGGGGTATGCCGCTGTAAAAGATATTTATGGTGAGAATACCGTAACACAAAATGCGAGTGTATTGGGCACATACAAAAGCATGTTAGAACAAGACTGAAGGATACTGAAATCCAAACAAAAAAAACCTAGGAGGTCGAGGAAAACTGACGGATGCGTTTATCAACAAATTACAAAATTATGGCATTGCTATCTGTAACATTGTAAAAGATTTACAAGGCATGTAATGTGCAGTTATTGCACCCTTTTTCTATTCATGCTCAAATGCAAAACAACAAATGCGTGGCCAATGCCTTGTTGGACCGGATAGTTAGTGTAAATATCAACAAGCCGTATCAAAGGATACGATCTACAAGGATAAATTTAAAGGACTTCCCCAAAATCTGCTCAACATTATCAAATCAATATACATGAAGTTATGTGATCAAAACTTTTATTAGAAAAAAGTTTACCAGGAAAACCACAACTCAAATGAATGTTTCAATGGAATTTTGGAAATTTATTCCAAAAGATGTTTTTGTTTCATTATTAACACTACGATTAGGAGGACGCATGACAGTAATTCAGTTCAATAAGGAATTGAAATCAATATATCTTGAAACATTTCGGTGTGACTGTTGGTGTAATAATATTGAAGGGTTTTTCACAGAACTTGAATGAAATTCGAAAAACAGTCTAAACAACATTCTCTGATTGTGGCAAAAGTTGCCAGAAAAAAAAATAGATTCGCTAAAAAGAAAAAGATTAAAAATGAGCTGATAGAAGGTGTAAGTTATAAAACTGGTGAATTTTAAGTAAGCAATTGCGTAAATAAAAAAAAATGTGATAAATTGCACTAAAAATGCATTTTTCTCTAAATCACTTGTTTCGTATATTTTGAAAATTACAAAAATGGAAATCAAAATATTACCATTAAATATATCTAAAACTAAGTACCATTTTTTCTCAATATTTTCTAGGGCGTGAAGTAAAATAATGATCCTATTAAGAATAATTTTTAAATTATGGCCTGGTATTTGTGTAGCGGTGCTGTAAAGGGGGGGGCAAATTTTTTGTATTAGGCTCTTCGACAATCTCTGGAATTTTTATTTCTTTATATATCCAAACGATTTTACTTCACGCCCTAGATACATACATACATAATGATTATTTTGATGCTAAATTTATACAAATTTAGTCCATGGATTTTCATGTAGAATTTTTTGAATGTCTTTCAAATTTCCTACGAGTTTACCAATTTTCTGAAACTTAAATGATTTATTGCAAATATTCGATGAGCATATTTTTTTACATGTGAACTAAAGTTATAAAAAGGGTATAAATTTTTTTCTAAGTGATGTTTTTTAAAAAAAAAGGGCTCCGAACGTATTAGTATTCCTTAATCCTGCACTTCTCGCGTGGGGTATGTCATACCCACTACCTAAGTTTTTTCAACACTCTATCTAAACTTTTTTCGGAAAATAAATAGTTTCTCGTGTAGCTGACTTCAAGATCATATCCTTTGAGGGGGCCTTACCTTATAGGTAAATTCTTAACGTATAATTTTGGATACTGTTCTAAATGCATGAAAACGCTTTAAAATCTTTCTTATGTAATGGAGTATTATTGTAATCATGATGAAAAAATGTGATATTTAAGTAATTTAATAGATACAGTACTTAATAGAGTACAGCAGCATTTTTGGATGAAGAAAGACTTTTTGCGGGGATAATGAGGAAGAATCGAAAGATGAAGAGTATAATACCAAATATGTTTCCTCTACTGAAATCTATCCAGATAATTTAACCGAGTTCGCAATTATCCTCCTTGATAAAATAACCACATCATTTTCAATGGCTAGAAAATGTAATCTCGTTTGCCTGTGACAGTATTTTTTGTGTTGTTGAACGTTGCGACAATAAATGCGCAAATTATTTTGTTAAGTAGTCAGAAACCACCTGCTAAATATTGAACCAGACACTGATTTCTGAAGTGTTTTGGATTTCAATTTACAGAAAATGTAGAAACCAGCAAGCAATGATTCAACGAAATTTAAAAAAAAAAATAAGATCCCGTGAAAACATCGAACTCGCTCGCGACGAAGACTAAAGGAGTGTATAAACAATAAACGGAATGCTCTAATAAAAAGAACAGAAAAACCAAATTTTCGTGTGAAAAATGTAATACACATATTGTATTGCCCACTTTTCTTCCTCTTTCACCTTTTTAAGCAAATTTTACGTAAAAACAGAATGTAAGCACCCTTGAGAATGATACCCTGCGCATAAAATTAAGGTAGTTTTTTTTCGAGCGTGAAGTGCCTCGCCTCTTGTTATTGAATGAAAATGTCCTGGGCTACAATAACCCATCACAACAGAACAGTTGGTAGAACGTTTAGGGAACCAGAACACACAGGATAAATAAAACTAGACAAGGCCACTTGAAGGCCAAAGCAGAAAACAAATAAACAAACATGTAAGTGACCCCAAGGGAAAGAAGTGTCAACTAGCTAAAACTTTTTCTCATCAGCGGGGGGTATCTTTTCAAACCCCGACTTCTCGTGGGAAATGGACTTTGTCTTCAGGTCATTAGAAGTAGAAGGCAGGCACTCCCGCTGTGAACCCCTTCGAACCCCAAACTTCTTGACCACTCAGGCTGAAGCAAAACAGCTTCTGTGCAACTGTCCCTTTGGAAGGATTAACTTCAGGATTAATGCTCGGGGTGGAGGCTGTGAAAAGGCAGGACACAAAAGATGAGGAAATGCTGCTTCGAATTCTTCAGCAAAAGGTATGTTGGAATGTCATTTCGATTAGTTCTTTAAATCGAAAGTTCTTTGAAGTCTTAACTGTTTTCGACACCCGGGCTGTGATCCTCTTATGCGATTTTACGTTTTTTAAAGGATCCTCTCAGCTGGTGTAAAAGTCAAGTTTTTGTGCTATGAAAGATTTAGATTGACTTCTGAGCTAAAGTCTGGCTTGAGGAGTTCCTGAATGGGACTACAGAACGATACTTTCTAATAAAAGGTAAATGAAATGAGTAAGAGTTTTTGTGAGATTGGATTCCTGTTAAGAGACTAAAGTTTGGCTAAATCATGCGCTATTGAAATGTATGAAAAATATTCAAATACACCTAACCCGAAAATCACGAGGTGTTTTATGAATACGATTTTGCTTTTGCATCGTTATTAAGATGACGAATTCTTCAAGGGAGAAATAATCCCAAAATAAATGTTTTTATTGCTTACATACTTCTATGGTTAACTGCTAACTTCACGTGATTTGACTGACGTTTTAAATTTAAAAAGAAAACGGCCTTCTATTTAAACTCCTTGCCTGTGATGCCCGAACTCAGTTCAGGCAACTCAGATGCGCCAATTTTGGAATGTCCGACGGGAGTTCGGGCAAGAGAAAAATTGGTGTTTAAATTCCGTGAAGTCCAAACTCAGTTCGTTTTTGGCATGTTTTTCTTGAATATGTTCCAGAGGCAAGGGGTTAATACTCACAAAATAAGCATTATCATGTGAATTAGTGAGATAAATCTTTAGAAACATACCTAAACTTGATGTCTTTTTAACCGAGAATTTTTTTAGCAACCAAAGTTTATATTTAGTTGTAAAGAGAACAATCATTTTTTTTTTTGAATATTTTTATAATGTACTTAAAATTTTGAAGATTTTAACATGTTGAAAGAATTTTTTTTTAAATGTATCTTAAATTAAAATTTTAGATCATGAATGTATAAAAAATAAAGAACATGAACTTTTTTTGTAATTATATCCGATGAATCAAACTTCTGTAACGAGAAGAAAAATTAGCACTATAAAGAAAGTAGCTCTAAATGGAGCGAGAGAAGTAATATAAAAATTATTTTCTGTCTGAAAGTAACATTTTAGACCAGAGGTCACCAAAGTGGATGTTCGCGAGAAAATTTCGCCTAAAAGCGCTAACGAAATTTGCGTCCTAATAGAACTTTTGTTCCACTACGTGAAAAACGCGCTAAAAAGCTACTTCATAGAATAACGCCACGGTAAATAAGTCGTACTGCTGTAGCTGCTTTGTTTTAGCTACATGTTTTGTCTCGTCTCGTTTCGCACTCTTCTAATGTTTCACTCTCCTGTATGTCGCATATGTATATCAGTTGAAGCATTTAAAGGCAGGCTTACGGACGTATTGAGTTCAATATAAAATATATTTTTTCATTAGTAGGGTTATTAAGGAAGTTTTTGTGTACTTTCTTTTGTATATTGGTTTTTTTTAAGACTGATATGATCTTAAATCTCATAACCATGTGCATATATTTTCTTTTATTCGATATTTATTGGGATAAAATTAGTTTAAGTACATTTTATGTGTTCTTGGATCACAATTTTTTAATAAATATATTTAGCACTTAAAAAAAAATCTTATTAGGGGTCCGCGGGATTTAAATGATGAACTTGCTGGTCCGTGAGGTCAAAAGGTTTGGCGGCCTAATACAATCAAATAACAAAAAAAATTATCATCGTTTAAGGGAATACGTACCCATAATAATGTCTCATGGTATTTAATATCGTTTTCAGTTGAAATAAGCGTATTTAGTTAAACATGCAAATAAATAAATTACGCGCATTTTGATCTGCACAATTTTACATACAAAAATGCTCGTTTCGATTTACTTCGTATTCTGGGAAACCTGCCTTCCATTTCAAACGAAGAATAGGTTATGCGAGAAAAAATTGCGTCATATGCAAACCCAAAAACGTATGATTTCAAATTTTGTTATGGTTGTAGTTTACCTTATATTTTAAAGTCTATGGTGGTGAGTTTCGTAGACTTGATCATTTCAAACAACCCTCAAAAGGGAAATCTGAGCCATTCTTTAAAATTAAGTACCAAACCAGATCAGACATTGATGATAAGATTTGACATGTACAGTATTTTCCATTATTCTACGCAAAAATTTATGTCGAATAGGGCATGGATTTGGAGAAAAAATCATTTCCGTCATAAAATTTATCACGCAAATCTTATTTTTCCAAAATTTCTTCATCGATGCTAGTGATTTTTGAACTACTTTGACATTTAAAAGAATTTTTTATGTATTATTTGAAGTTCTTATTGTTTTTGATTAAAAAAAAGTATTGGAATAGAGATACAAAAAGAACTATGAGAAAAATATTAATATACAAATGGGAAATAATATTTTTTAAAGATTGTTTTTAAAAAAAGACTTCTTTCCTTTTCTTAATTATTAAACTCGCAAAATACTTATACCTTAGGGAATTATCTGAAAAATCTTTGATTACGATTTTTTTACCCAAAAGAAACTGAAATTAACAATTGGAGATAATTCTTTGAATAATAAAAACTAGTCATGGCTATAGAATATAATAAGCTAGCCTTTTTCAGAGTTTTATGCTATTTATATCCTAAAATGTATAGATATAAAATGCTTAGAAATCCAAGAACTATATTACATTTACATACATGTATACATAATAATTACATAAGAAATATATATCTCACCAGAAACTTCATATTTTACAATGCATAAAAATAATGCCAAAGACCGAACTTTAACCATTATTTATGCAAATATTAATGTATTTTTAATTTTGATTCTACATTAAGTGCTACTTTATTAAGTGTGTATTTAAGAAATTTGCTTCAATACATGAATGTATACATATACGCATGAATTAGAAAGTATTTAACTGTAAAGGAAGTATCATTGTTTATATCTATATCCCTATCTATATGTATTAGTAAAAAATATTACCTTATTGCTTACCTTGAACATTACGATATGAAATTAATTTATGCATTGAATATTTTGTAACATGTGAATACATATACGTTGAATATGTGAATATATATACGTACATGCACGTTGATGAAGGCATCATAATAGTTAATTTAATTTTTAATAGTATTAATATCAAACGTGATTTAAGAAAAACATAAAAATATATTTGTATATCAATGTATATATAAGTTGCGAGTCAAATATATGGCACACACATACACACACACAATTATAAGTATTTTAATACCTTGCTTCTATAAACATAGTCAAAGTAGCTTAGTGGTCATGGGCTTGCTTTCTAATTCACTAAAAATAATCGTCACTCAGTATGCTGGTAAAATAAATATTTGAAAGAAGGTTAGGAGTGTTTAAATTAAGTTCATTATTAGCACTCTCGTGTAGTTGCTTTAAGGCAACGTTGATTTGATCCGCAACAATCTCATCTTAATAACCTGAATCATGTTAGCGTTGTGTAAAAACTTGGAAATTGGGAAAAAAAACATTTTTTTGATAAATTAAATATTTTAAGGCAAATATTCAGAAATATGCAACTTTTAATTGTAATTTCTTGCGCACATACAGCTAAGAAATGGCGTGGTGAAAAATTTCAAAAAAATAAGAACATATCGAAAAAATTTCAGTTTTCTCAGCAAGCAAAATACAATGCAAAAAAGAAGAAAAAAATTCAACAGCATTTTTGCAATATAAAGCACGAGAAACAAATGATTGGGAATTTTTTTTATAAAGAATGAGATTCTTAAAAAGAATGATAGGGGTTTTAGATTCACATGTCTTTAAATTTGGGTAGTCCTATACGTTTGCATAAACCCTGCCTACTATGACCACAGATTTCACATAACTGTCCCTAAATTCGTACAAATATCAAATATATGAACACAACTAAGTTTACTTATATAATAAAATTCAATGTGAAAGGTAAAAGAAAAAAAAGGAATTCTTGTTTTCCGGGAAATGGATTTTGTTGGAACAATTTTGCGCGCGAGAGAGGAAGGCATCTTTCCACACGAGTTTTTTTTTTTATAAAAAGCTTGAGTAATACTTTGAATGTTTATTTAGACATTTTGTAATTAAAAGTTGCTCGCATTACTACAGTAATTAAGTTTGTCGTCATATCTAGCCTTATTAACAGCAACTACTCTATACGAACAAATATTGAAATCAAATTCCGTACTATAAAAAAAAAATCGACCCGCCAAAATGAAAAAAAAATAATAAGATAAAGAAAAAGAGCTCTACGTGCTATAAAAGTGATTAATTTTAAATACCTGATACTAAGCATTATTTTAGTTAAATAATAATCAAAATTTTTTTATGAAGGTTGTATTTTCTTTTGTCAAAGTTATGTTACTTAAGACCTGATATCTCAAAAATTTATGGATGTATTTATTTTATATTTTGTATACATGTTATTTAAAGTATGATAAACACAATGAACTAAAGGTTTAGTTCTAACATTAATAGTTTTTTCAACAGTTTATTGTTAGGAACACCATGCATTTTATAAAAAATTTTTATAAGAAAATAGGCAATGAGCCATAACGTTTTGGTACTTTTCAATACATTTTAGATTTTAGTTCATTGCCTTTATAACAGTGTTAAGTATGTTGTACAAAAAATAATTTAAATATATGGCTTTGAATTCCATGTATTTGAAATTCGGTGTAATTTTCATCAGATTTTACCTGAAATGCCACGTTTTAATAAACTTAAATTTTCTGATTGCTTTTTTTCGTAAATTTAAGCCACAACATAAGCACCAACAAAGTGACAAAATTACTAAAAGCAAGGTATTTTAGAAAAATTGTCCCCGAACGTAAGCAGATACCTTAAAAATATATAGAATAATCTTTAAATTAAACATAAAATATTTTTGAAAAACATTTGTCTGAGATCCTCTATTTTTCAAGCATTTTTAAATCGTTAATTTTTTAAAATTCGAATTAGTGTTTTCTTAAAATTTCTTATATTTAAGAGTAGCTGAAATAGTTCGAAACATGATGTATCAAAAGAAAAGATATTTATGTATTTTGTATATTTATTTGCGTACATTTTACATATTTTGAATATTACATTGTATTTTTTTTTTATTTTGAAGAAAGGATCTTAAATATACTTTTTTTAGTTGCGACATTTTTCTGTAAATTTTTTGAATAATTATGCACGTCGTTATTTTTTTCAATTACATGTTGAAAATACTTCTAAAATGCTGTAGTTTCTAAGTGAAATTTATAGCACACAAGAAACACATTTTGAATACTAAAAGAAAGAAAAACATTATTTTAAAAAAGATCAATCAAATTGAAGAATCACTTAAAAATACAAATTCCTTACCACAAAAAATATTAGACATTTAACAAACAGCTTGATTCGGAAAAAAAGCACTTGATCAATGTTTTGATTAATTCTTGTTATCGGACTGGTTGCGACAACTTTTTCCTTTTTTTAAAAAAGGAGATGTGGATTTTTTTTGTTGTCTTTAGATTTTTTTTAGTACATTTTAAGAAAAATATGCTAAAATTAAGAAGAGAAAGAAATTATTATAACTAAAATGGGTAAAAATTGACAAAAAATAACATAAACGTGGCCCATTCTGCACCAAAGGTTTATAAACAAATTTTCAATTTTTACATTTTGATGTGTTGCTATGTTATTCATTGACGAAATGACCTTCAGGATAAGAGATATTTTTATTTTTACAAAAACTAGAGCACTTTTTCTCGGTTATTATATGAAATTGCTTTAAAAAAGTGATTGTTAACATAAGGGACTGTAAATTTTGTAATAAAGCAGTGATTGAAGGTTAAAAAAACTCCTATTATATAGTACATACACAAAAAATTTCAGTTAATTATTTTCAAAACTTTTTTAGCTTTTCGCTGGCCCCGTTTGAGTATTTTTTAAAAAATACATTTCGAGTAATACTCGTTTTAAAGTATGACATCTTGCTTAAAGTAATGACATCTGCTTTTACTAAAACACTTATAGTTTTTGTTGTAGTGAACGGAAAATGATAAACTTGTTATTTTTATAAAGCTAATAAGATGGCATATAAAATAAAATCATAAAAAAAATTGTGAATTTTGTCAAAAATTGACAATTTTAGGGTAGCGGATTACCTTATTTTTTACCCTTTCGTAAGCATTTTTGTATATATATACAGTTGGACACCGATTTAACAAATTCATCAGGGCAGAAAATTTTGTTCGTAAATTTGGGGTTATCCGTAATATAGGGATAAAAAAAATACAATTTTTTTTGTCATTTACCTTTAAGAAATTCCGTAAGCACTACACAAAAAATATCCATAGTTGGAAATTTACTTATTTTATTCAGCAGCTAAAAATACTATTAACGAATTATTACACACCTGTTAATTAGAAATTTTAAATTGTTGACTAAAGATGTTTGAAAACTTTTTACTTTCTGACTCGAAAAAGTTCTGTTTTACGAGATGTGTTTTCAAAGCTTACAAGTAATGTAAAGAATTAGAAAACGTAGCAGTTTTAATGCAAAAAGGGGGCAAAAAGAATGTCATTTAAAACGTCATTCCCCCCCCCCCTAATCCAAACTAATAAAAAAAAACGCTCTTGGTAGTTGAACAATTGTGTAATTCGAGGTTTTTATTATTCGTTAATTTGTTGTTTTTGCCTCTATTTTAATCAGGGAAAAGAAAAAATTGGTTAAATCGTGAAATTCGTAAAATAGGGGCTCATTAAATGGGAGCCCAAAGTATTTGTATCTTATGATCCTCTTATACAAGTGAATTATATGCAAGGGGCACATTTGTGTTTTATTTTGATAACAAAAACTGAGTATCTAAACCAGATATCATATCTCGAGTATGATATCGGTTAGATGCTGAGTATCTCGAAAAATTTCCTAACTTGAGTTACCTTTCTTGTCAATAGTACAAAAAATTAGAAGGAAAAAACATCATTTACTTCTTACAAAATAATTATTGAAATGTATACCTGCTCAAACGCAAACATGAATGTTTGCGAAATACCGACGCGTTTCCTCTGTTGCATTAGTCAAGTGGCAGTGCTTTTACATAATTTTCATTATTTTTTTAATTATTTTTTAAAAAATTCTCGAACAAATTTTCGGAAAATCATCGAGGCGAAAAATTAATATACGATATGAATTTCATGTACATGTTTCATTTGTATTCTTTCAGGCTTCACAAAATCTTCGAAACTAATTGATATTTCAAAACTTCTATTGTTTTTATCGTGATGATGCAAATCTGGATTTTTATCTTCCAAAATGGCGTGCATTATCTCGTTTGAGCGAAGTTTAAAATGCAGTGGGACCTTTATTTAACACAGTCGCTAAATGCCGAAAAAAAGTCCGTTATGTGGAAAATTTGTTAGATTCATCTTTTAATGTACGTAATAAACCACATAATACAAATTTTAAAATCATAAACACTATATATTATTTAAAAAAGTAATTATTCACATTTTTTGTAAATTAATTTCTATTTGTTTTTCTTTTCTTTTTTAATTAAATTACCCATCAAAAGGAAATCTGCAAGGAAAAGAGAAAAAAAAAAACATTGTTCAGAAATATACTGTATTTTTGACTTAAAGAAAATAGTTTACCTTTAAAGTTAATGAATTATTTTTATATTTTCTAATTTGAAGCCTACAAACAATTTTAAACATACGTTTTATTACAACTAGTAATGGTAGCCAAGTGGTCTAGGCATCGGATCGTAGCTAGCGTGTCATGAGTTCGAGCCCAGTACTACTGAAGACCTGCCGTGTAGGGGAACGCTGCACGTTAAATCTGTCGAGAGCTGAAACGTCCTCCCGTTGGTGTGGTGTGGTGGTTAGGAGAGGGGGTGCCAGCTCAGTGTCATCCGCGTCACTTGATCATGGTTCAAAATGACGCGGACCGTCCCCAAAAAACACCCTCGTGTAGCTGAACAGTGTGACGTTAATATTCACTCACTCACAACTAGTAATTTTAAACATAAATTATCATATGCGTCCTTACATTTAATTACTGATAAAAATCTGTTAATTTTTGTGTTTAAATAATTACGAATATGTTATTGCTCCCAGTGAGTTAGGCAGTCGGTAAATCCAGTTCAAAGTCATTGATCATCATCAAATGTGTTAAAAG
This sequence comes from Trichonephila clavata, assembly GCA_019973975.1. Lineage (NCBI taxonomy): Eukaryota > Metazoa > Arthropoda > Arachnida > Araneae > Nephilidae > Trichonephila > Trichonephila clavata. Next base: position 97,810 of record BMAO01009567.1, on the reverse strand, counting down.
AAAATATCGCTTAAAATTTTTTAAAAATAGTGTGGAAAAAAATAGAACCACAAAGAGAAAAAGTTCGTAAAATAGAAAATTCACTTCGCTATTTGGAGGTTATTTCACGAACAAAATACTAAAATGTTCTTGGTTCCTGGAAAAAGGTGTGTAAAATGGAGGTTCGACTCTATATGCATTTCTGACCTTGAAAGAGTGGATAAGAATAAATACATTCAAATGGAATATTTAAAACAGATGCTGAAAGTATAAAAGCCAATAAGTACAACCCACAGTTAAAAACGAAAAAAAAAAGGCTCGTAAGCAATGAAGAAGTTAGCCTAAACTATTCAGAGTCTGTGTTTGCTGTTTTGAAAGCAGCTGTTTAAGACTAAAGTAAACAGCGCAATGAGCACCTGCTAAGCCTTTTACCCCATCGCTCAGCAAGGTAGCCTTTTTTCCCCTTCCCAACACCCTTTATCCTCTTTCGACAGCTTCTCCGAGTGACAGGAGGCGGTATCTACTATATTTGGCGCGCTTTCACCATCCTTTGGCTGCTTTGATCGAAATCAGAAATTTGTTTGAATTTTGATATTTTCTACATTAAGAAATTGGGTTGCAAAAAATACCCGTCCTGCTGTTATTTTTTTACGGAAAATATAACATTGTCAACACATTAGTTTTTTCAAAATTATTAATACTCGAAATATTTTGATAAAAATAAAACAATTATTGGGGGGCATGAAATTTCTTATGGGAAACGGAATGCTTTGAGTGAGTGAGAATTAAATTAACATCCCGCACGGGACACGATATTTTGAGCTTTGGTCAAGAGATGAGGGCGACTCCTGAGCTGACCCCCTGTTCTAACAACCACACCAATCGGAGGACATATTGGGTTTTGACAGATTTAAAGTGCTCCCCCCTCCCCTTTTTGCTTAGGAGTATCCTAAAATATGCACCTGCTGTACTAAAAATGAACAGGAAAATAAAATATTTTTCTTTGGGTACATCAAGACAATTTTCAGGGGCGTAGCTACCCTTTATCAGCCGTATCAATGATAGGGCTACAGGGGCCCCAAAATGTGTAACGTTATTTTAGTGCTTTAAAAAAAAGAACCCGAAGAATTTTTTATACGAGGCCCACTCAGGACTGGCTAAACCAGGGAAATTGTTTATGACAAATGAATCGGATATATTTTATGAATGTTATAGACGCTATAAGTTAAATTTATTTAAATCAGTTCAATTGAAAAGCTGGGCGAGCAGGGCAAAAAACCCCTAAAAGATGTGTTTTTGATACCGAAATTTGCTCTAACATGTTACCGTAGTTCCTTTATTTAAAATATGTACCCTTAACAGAAAGGATTTAAAAAAAAAATCTAATACATTAAAGTTTTTCTTGTGTCAGAGAGGGAAATTAGAAAATCTAGAATACGCGCGCGCGTTGCAATGGTGTAAGTATTGCGTCATTTTCTGAAATGAACAACTCGTGCCTGCTGTAATGCTTCCCACATCAATGTGTTTATCGAAACTGGCTATTTAAATATAGACTTATTTCAACAAGCTTTATTTATTATGGACCCTTTTTTTTTCTTCCTATTTAATTACTAAATTAGTTAGACTCGATTTACTTTAAAAAATAGGACATTTTTACAAGGAAATAGACATAATATCGAATTTTAAAATGCGATATTATGTCTAATATCTTCAGTCAGAAAAATATGTACAATCGGACCCCGTTTTAACAAACCCCACTTCAACGAATTTCGTGATTTAATGATTTTTTTTTCTTTGCCCCGATTAAAAGGGAGGTAAAAAACCCCATTTAACGAATAACCAGCCTTTAATTAAAGAATTATTTCAATTACCGAAAAAAATTTGTCTTTATTAGTTTGGATTAGAAAAAACGGGACTTCTTTTCAAATGACATCTTTTTTGCCCGGAGCATTAAAAGATTTCAAGCAATTCCTCTATCTCATCCGACTATCATCAACGCAGGGGATACTTTAAGAGATTTTACCATTTTTGCTCTCTTTCTTGAGAAAAGTGAGGTTTATCATACGTACGGTTTTGCAGAAAATTTTGTTTTCGAAAACATGGCAGATAATCGGAAACAAATGAGCAGCGACTTTTATGCAGAAAATTGATAATGGAGCTCTTATCAAAAGTGTCACATTTTCTATTTAATTACATTGTTAGGAAACTGTGAAAACATACCTCAAATAGCAGAATGTAAAGGGACACAGTATTTTCCACTCTGCATAAAGATAAGACAAATTTTTATCAGGAATCAAAAAATTTGTCAAACAACTCTTAGTATTTTAAAAATTTCAATTAACTGGTGCATAATAATTCCCTAATAGTATTTGTTTCACTATAGTATAGTAATAAAATTGTTTAATTTCTAACTATGGATATTTTTTGTGTAGTTGCTTGTTACAGAATTTCCAAAAGTGCAAAAAAAAAAAAAACTGGACTCCGTTATTACGCATAAAATATTCGATTTCGATGAATTTGTTTAATCGGGATCCGACTATATATGTATACAACATTTCGAAGGAAGTATGGAAACTTTTCAGGAAACAGTTTTTACTCATTCATTGCAACGTTCCCCATTCTAAAAAAAACATTTGCCTGAAACAAACTTCAAGAAACCTCTGGAACGCTTTAAAATATCACAGGATTAAACTTTAAACGTCATCGATTGAATCCGGTGTAGAATGATATAATGCATTAGTTCACTGAAAAAACTAAACTATATGAAACTATGAGAATTCATTGTGAGGTGTGAGTCATAATTCCCTTTAATGTCTAAAAACAACTTTTTAATTTGCAATGGTCCTGGCCTTCGAAACTTGCCCTAAATAATTAACTAGCTTACCCGCATAATGGGATAATTGTATTTCTTGAAAGTCAGCAGCTTGCATTTTTAAAATTAAGATTACATCAGAATCTATCGAATGATATCTTTCCACCAATCAGTCTCCGTCCACGGAAGTCACGCAGATTTCAAAAGTTCTATTTGCCACTTTGTACAAAATCCCGAGACTCTGCAAAATCATTCTATTTTGCCTTCGTCCACCATGTAAAGTACGGGTGTCTTTTTGTGATGTGTGTTTTCTATGTTAAGTGCTTAAGATGTGTATGTTTGTGTGTGTCTACATGCACAATAAACAGGAGTAGCGGTCGAAAAGACTACTTCGTCAATAACATCCATATCACATCAACCATTTAAATAATGATCCAAATAAAGAAATTCCTTAACACTCGCCACGTATTGCTATATATATATATATTTCTCTCTTTCTCTATAAATATATAACACATTGTGGTGAGTGGTATACTTTCTTGTCATTAACTATTGATCCTCGAGAGTAGAATTACATCTAGAGGATGTTAGATTGATGTAGAATCATTTTGTAGTGGGATGCTTTATTTTTATTACACTTAAGAGACGGCACAACAAAGAACTCTAAAGCTCATATAAGCAGCAGACATTAACATAACATTATAGCAAATACAAGGCGTGGCTTGAACTTTCAAGAGAGTCTTAGTTTTTATACGAAACACAGACCACAAAACTCACATGACTTCCGTAAACGGATCTTGAGATTAGTGGAAAGATATCGTACGAGGGGATTACTTAAAGGATAATTAGAGTACGCTGAAGTTTTAATTTCTGAGAGGCAAAGTTACGATTACACCCCTTTAAGCTGGTAAGCTAACAATTATTTACTCGAAAATCCTGTAGGTTCAGGGCCATTATAAATTTAAAAAAACTCGAAAGATGATATTAACAGGAATTATATGTATACATGTCGAAATTTTCTGCTGTACGGGGAAGGTGGATCCGTAAAGTATACTTAACCCTAATTTGCTAGTCCTAATTCAACAGATTTAAAAATCGTAATAGGTCTCCATTTTAGTCCATTGACTCTTTTGGTTTCTCCCATTTTAAAGTTCTAACTGTTTCCTGCTATACATACGTTTATTTAAATCTTGTTCAATATACGTTTCCACCATTTTTTTATAATTAAGTGTCTTAAAATCTGGTTTCTATCTTCTGGCTTGTTAGTTGATAGTTTAGACTTGTTTTTTTTTCAATTTATTATACTATATTATGATTTTAATCTTTCATTCCTGTGCACAGATATAGGAAATTCAAGCTCATTTAGAATAATTAATGAATATGAACGAACACAAACGTATAGTTGAAGCGACAAGCAGCAGCGACGAGGACATGTTGTTGCCCAGCAGACAAAGAATAAGACAGTAATCCCACAGCGCTCTGGGTTTATAGACTAGCGGTGAAGGACACGCGACTCTTTTCTAACGGGAGCCATGATTTGTTGCAAACGCGCGGGAGCAATTAGATTAAAATTATTGCATTAGTCTTGTACCAAAGAATTAAAAAATATTTGAAAGGAGTTAATCTAAAAAATACTAGAGGGAGTCATTACACACACACATTATATATATATATAATGATCTTGAGAGTTACCATCACAAATTAATCGATAATTTTTTGCTTATAAATCTACAAATTTTAGAAAGTTTTGAAAACCTACGACAAACTACCTCAATATTTCAATATTTCCTTTGAAATATTGTTTGGAGTGTTTTTAACTACATCTCATATTTTTAAACATATGAAATACAAGTGAAATTATACTTTTCAAAAAAAGTACCTGGTACTCCTCTTAAAATATTCAAGTACTCTGAGAAAGAACCTGATCCACACATATACATTATATTTTCGTATATTTTTCTTTTCGGTTTTTTTTTCAGTTATCAAATGCAAAATCCTTGTTCGAGAGGGATAGTTACGAACGTTCAATTTTCAGTTGAATATAATATACTTTAATTTGATAGAATATTACTTTTAAAAACATGACGTGTATTATACCCTTTTAAAATTAAAACTGAACGTAAAATTTTAGCAAAAATTTATCCGATATTGTTCACTCTGAATCAATAAAAAAATAAAAAATTCAGCGTAACAAAAATTTAGACAGGAGAAGAAAACGTTGTTGAAACAACGGGTCGTTTTATCGAATCCCTCCAAAAAAAAAAAAAAGAAAAAAAAAGAAAGAAATCGATTAAAATTTTTTTTCAGAATTTGTTTCTGTTTTTCTTTACTCTTTTTTTTAGGAAGGAATTTCTCTCGTCTTCTCTTTTTCTATATTTATTGATTTCTTTTCTTCCTCCTTTTAGGGATTTTTTTTTACCTCTCTTCGCTTCATGGGGATTTTCTGCCCCTCCTCCAAAATGACAGGGCCCTGTCATCTTCGGGATTTTGTCAGTTGAAGGGGGATTCCCTTAAGATGATAACAGAAGAAAGAGAAGAAAAAAATAAAGCATTAAATGTGATAGCGATATATATATAACAAAAAGGGAAGATGAAGAAAAAAATTATCCAGACAAAGAAATGATAAAATGCCTCTTCAAATTACGGTGATATTCTGAGAGATTTAAGGAAAAAGGTTGTTCCTAAAATTGCATTTTTACGCGGTAGCTACTCATTTGCTGTTTTTTGGGGGGGGGGGGGGTCGAAATTATTCATAAGTAGAATTACATAAAAATTCCCTTTTTTTAAGTTTAAAAACATAACCCTCCCCCCCCCCCTATTTCTATTTGCATAAAAAAACTATTTTTTAATACCTTAAGTATGATACCAGATCAATAACACAGTTGTTCCTTGAAAACAAAAGATGCATGTATTTTCTTCATTTTTTACAACATAACACTGTATAGTATTTAAATTTTCTCTTTTCTCTCAATTCATTTTGTAGCCGAAGTAGCCAGATAATATTGTGTCTAGTATTTCTTGTGTCGAGTCGTGGGTACATCCCCCGGGATGTTGGTATTACTTTTTAGTGCGGCATCAAATACGTGGAGTACCAATCGTTGTAAATATAATTTTGACGCCCAGTTTCCTTTCTAGAGGGAGACACCTGAGCTCTGACAATGTAAAACGGTACTCGGAATAAAATTTTGTCGAGAGCATCCAAGCCAAACAGGCACCCTAGGGATCTTTAACATACCGTGTAATCATACAACATGGAAGCTGTCAATTTTTTGCAGTCCATTTTTGACTTGGGCTGTGGTCGAACGTGCAACCTTTGACATGCAAGGCCAGTGACAAACCAATAACGCCAGCCAGCTGAGATATATCACCTTTGCCATTTAACCGGGATGCATATTATGAGGATCGTCACCTATAGTTTTCACGTTGCTTCAATGTACGACAGAATCGAAACAATCAGTCGGTCTCAGTTGATTTACTTGAATAAACCTTCATAATTTAGGTTTCGATTTTTAGACGATGCGACGTTCCCTTTTTAAATTGAAACCTATTGAGAAGTACCTGCAGCACGCGCTCAGAAAAGATTAAAAAAATCTTGTTTAACTTTAAATTACTTTTTAATTTTTAAATCTTGTTTAACTTTAAGGAAATTAATATTTTTGCACAAAAATAGAAATGTTTTTATCATTAAATAAAGCAATATGAAATGCTTTTTGTGGACGTTACTATACATATTTATTATTTGCAAGATTGTATGCAATTGCAAGAAGGTTAAATTATGCTATATGTCAATCAATAATAACTTCTAAAATTCAAATGTGCAATCATAATTAAATTTTGAAAGGAACAAACATGATGGTTCAAAAATCAAAAATGTATATAAATAGAAAAAAATAATAAGAAAAAGCAATTAAGAAAAATTATATAAGTTGTTCAAAAAGAATCTTTGAATCACAGAAGGTAAATAGAGTAAAAGTATTGATTAGAATTTGGGACGACATTGAAAATTTAGGATTTCTTTGATTTCAATGAAGTTATGGGGGACTATTCAAATGATTTCTTTAGATTTGTTACTGTTCTTTAAGATGGAAGGTTCTTTAGTATATAGCTATGCACTTTTAGCTATTTTTAGTACCTCCTATTCTATATTGTTCAGAGACTCAATAAAATAGTAATAAAATTATTGTTTAAGCAAAAAAAAAAAAAAAAAATAAACATAAGAGAATTTACAAATATTTTCTCATAATTACGTACAAAAATGTTACTAAAATTCATAATTTTTCTTGTTTTTGACATTTAATTTTCAAGTTATTGTAGTTTTAAATTAAAACAATTTCAGTCTTTTGTGAAAAGCGTAAATGTATTTTGTATAATGAATAAAGGAGCAAATTAGAGAGATCGCATAAAATATTGAAATATTTTCTAAATCTCTTGACTTGAAAAAAAAAAGTTAGTTTTTTACTTTTATCCATAACTGTTGAAACTTTTAAATTGATACGAAATGCGACAACGAACAAAATCAACTGTAACTACCAAAAAATTCCTCTTTTTATCTTTCTCTCTATATTCCTATCCTACGAATCCAGAATTGCTTATACTTTGCAATAAACATATCCAGTTTTAATTGGGATACATTTATTTCATTACATTCTTGGTAATTCGCAATTTTAATAACAATAGTTTTGTATTAAAACTTAGGAATTATACGCATAAAAAGCGACATAAAGTGTAAATTAGTTTAATTGGTGAAAGCACCACATTTCGCCAAGCTGCCCGAAGCATTCCTTATTTTTCCAATAACCTATTGTAAAGTGCAAATAATTATTACAAATGTATATCTGGGACTTCAGCGGGGTTATGATGATGGGGAGTGGTCAAGGTTGCAAGTTCTTGGTCAAGGTTGTTGAGCTATGGGTTCGACACCTAGTGCCCAGGGACATTGACTTCTTGAGACCCTTACACAATTGCAGGCCTCACCTAGGATCCTTAAAAGTCGACAGTCTACAGCATCATTGGCGTAGTTAGGCGTGCCTGTACCAGAATTGCCTGCGGGACCCTTTTTGAAAATGAGAGCTCAGTTAATGGGACTATTGGCAACATTTTACAACTGTTTGCTTATACTCTCATGACTAAAATTAAGATCAGAGAAATAAAATTATTCAGTGCTTTGCAACGAAATTTGGCACAGAGACATGTTACAATGTGAGAAAGAATATAGCAACATAACATTATAGAAAAGATTTTAATTTTGAATTAAGATGAAGATTTTATCAAAAAGTGGGAAATTATGAATTAGAGATAAAGCATTTAAGTTGGGAAAAGTCTGTCTTATATGGAATGTGATCACTGCTACATAAGCCTCACATCGAGCTGTTATATTGTTTATGAGGGTGTCAACAAGTACGTGTGTGGCAGCAAAGTCTATTCTTCCAAAAGTGGGATTTTAATTCCCTGGGGTGTCGTGGGAGGGGAGTTATGCTGAGAAACGACTTCCTAGATCATACCAAACATATTCAATCGAATTGTGATTCGGAGACCTCGGGAGTCAATCCATACCGCGAATATCCACTCCATCATGAAATTCATCAGCAATGTGAGTTCTGTGTGGCCGCGCATTATCGTCTATAGATATGTAGTCCGGGCCCATAGCATCCAAAACAACACAAGCTTTCAGTATCAAAAACGTACAGTAGTGTACGACTACTTAACATTATGTCAACACATACAAAAATTCCTTTGCCACCAAATCTATCAAATTTTGTTACGTAGGAGGACGACAGGGAGTTCCAATTTCCCTCCAGGTGAAGACTCGACGAGAATCAGTTTGTCTCGTACATTTTGATTCATCACTGAAAAGAACATCAGATGTGTGGTGTCCATGACGGATGTTTTCAAATCCACAATATCCGTTCTTTCCTGCTGGATGCAGTCAAAGGGACGTACCACACTGGAGCCGGGCGTAAAGATGGTAGTAAAGACGGCTTTAGACTGTTTGCCTGGAAATTTTTTTCCAGACACAGCAGCAAGGTCACGAGCAAGCTGAGGAGCCGATCGCCGCCTTTGTCGTCGTGCGTATAGTTCTCGGTAGCTGTCCTGTGCAGATGCCGATGCTCTCTGTCAACCATGGTGACAGTACCGCTAGTTTGGAATAGATTTCGTAACCGAGGGACCACTTTCAGGTCACATGTACACATCGAGCCACCTCCGTTTGTGACTGGCCAGCTTCAAGCCTGCCAATGGCTCTCCATCTGAAGAAATCATATAAACGATTGTGTGATAAGTCATACTCACTGTAAACAGACTAATTTAGATATTCCTAAAACTGGAAATAATTTCCATATGCTTTAACGGTCTCAATTCATTTATTCTGCAAAAACCAACGCTAAACAACCTCTTTTCCTAAAATGAAGGTTGATATTGAACTACCTGTGTTCTTAAAAATATATGAAATACAAATTCTATCAACCTTTCTTGACGCATTTTAAAATTATAGCAGCGTTTCTCAAACTGTGGGGCGTGTTAACTCTACGAGAGGGGCGTGAGCATATAGAAAAGTCTAAAACAAAAGATTATTTAAAAAATTACTAATTTACTGAAAAATACATACTGACAGAACAAAAAATCAAACACATTTACTTTGATGCAATATATTTATAAATGTATCAATTATACAATGTACTTGATAAATAATTTAACAATACTAAGAACAATTTTATTAATTACCAGTGACTCTTTGGTCTTGCCATATATAAAATTATATACAAAAATTAACACTTATCTTAATAATTTGTTTAGTTTATAATTAATCCCTTAACTGTCAATTAAAAGTTACGCAATTCGCCTTCAATGCCACCGAACACTGTCAAGGTATTTTTATTGCATTCCGTAGCCTTCGGAATAATTTTATGGATAACAGTGCACAGAAAAGATCGTACTTTGGAAAGACGTATATATACGTACGGGGAAAATAACGCTTTGGCTGAGTAAGATGTTTATATACACCGGTGGCATTTAAGAGGTTTAAGTCATATTCTCTGGTATTGGCATCAAGGTATAGTATAATTGAATTCAAGACATTGTTATTGTATGGAGAGAAGGGGGGGGGCGTGATGAAAATTATAGTTGAGTATTGGGTCGCAAATTTAGAAGCACCGAATTATAGCGAAAAACATGTTTGGGACCTTAATTTTGGACACTAATATTATGCTGGGCCCCTGTAGCTTGAAGGCCCCATATCATTGATACGGCGGTAGCTACGCCCCTGCATAACATACATTGTCAAATACTCGCCCAAACAATAACCCGAAACAAATAAATGTGCTAACTTACAATCACACAATCCGGCTCGACCAACTACAACCTTTTGACTGAATGAATAATAAAGCTGTATGATGCAAGATCAAGGCCTATACATGAACGGTGGTTATCACATGTAGCCAGTTGACATATCGTCCGAAATTCCATTTTTAAGAAAATACAACTGGAAATAACATTTGACCGTTGAAATTATTCAAATTATGATCTTAGTAAGGCTGAGTTGAGAACGAGACGAGGTTCCCATTGTGATAGAGGCCCCAGTTGGCCCATGCTTTAAGACGTCCCTGCTAGTGCCACTGAAGACCCACCGTGCAGAAGGGTTGATGTACGTTTAAACGTTAAATTTGTCGAAGCTTAAACCCCCTCCTCTTCGTTAGCATGGTGTGGATGTATGGAAAGGAGAGGTGGAGGGTTAAGTGGTGAGGATGAAACATCATCTAGCTCATGTGTCATCCTCACCACTTAACCTCGGTTTAACCTGGCACTACTCGCGCAGGGTGTGTCATACCCACCGTCTAACTTTTTCAACGCTCTTTCTAAATCTTTTTTAGAAAATGGATAGTTTCTCGTGTAGCTGACTTTATGGTCATATCCTTTGAGGAGCCTTAGCTTGTAGGCGGAATTCTAAATATATATTTTTGGATATCACCTTTTCGGGTATGTCATACCCTGCGCGTGAATCACCGTTACAGTTCTGACTGCATGAACACGTTTTAAATATCCCTTATTCTATGGCGTATTATTGTAGTTATGACGAAGAAATGTGATATTTAAGTAATTTAATAAATACAGTATTTAATAGATATAGTACAACAGTATTTTCGGATGAAGAAATTCTCTTCGCAGTTATGATGAGGTAAAAGCAAATGGAGTATAACAGCAAGTATGATTCCTCCACTGAAATCGATCCAGATTTAGCATAGGGAAACATTGTTGAAAATAGATGTTTTATATGTAGAGACACAAAAACATTTTAGAAGAACGTAATTTTAAATGAGAACTGGTACACATCTTATCCACTTTCAGATGAACTTTTGAGGAAAAAAAATGAATTATTGCTGGAACAAAATAAGAGAAGATAAAAAGAAATTCCAAAATTTTTAAATTTAAAGAATAAAGTTCTCCTATAGGTTTGCTTGAAAAAGATAGATTTAAAAAAATTAAGATCCAGTGGAAACATCGCACTCACTCACAACGCGAATAAAGGAGTGTCTAAACAATGCACTGTATGCCCTTATAAAAACAGAAAAGCTAAATTTACGTGTGAAAAAATGTAATAACCATGTTGTACTTCCTACTTTCTTCCTTTTAAGCTTTTGTATACAAATTTTACGGTAAAAACACAATGTAAACACCTTTGGGTATGACACACCCTGCGCGAAAACTTTAGGTCGTTTTTTTTCACGCGAGTGATCTCGGTTTAAAAATTACGAGGCCTATCGCTAATAACCTTCTTGTTGTTTCACAGTGCCACGGAAGTAAAAAATTAGATCAAATCTGAGATTTGGGCGCAAAGTAAAAGAAAGAGGAAAAGGTCAAGTTTTTTTTTATTGACTCGGAGAAGGGGATCGAAAGTGGAGGAAGATCGTTAGATCATCTCGGGAACTCGTCACTCATATTCATCAAGAGATTAAGCTCCGTGGTTAGAAAGAAAGATCTCTCGAAGGAATTATCAAGTTCATGGAGAAACATCATTCCACATAAATCATCCAGGTGCTTAACGAAAATAAGCACCTTAGGTGTGCATTCAGTATGATTATTAAATGAAATACGAAATAACATAATCCTTAAAAAAATATTAAATTTTTTAAAGTAATTAAAAAATTTCAACTAAAAACGATAAAAAAAATATTTTTATAATTCGATTTTTTTATTTCATAACTATCACCCTTTTTCAAGAACACAGTGCGTCTTGCATTTCTTTTTTCCTATAATGCTTATTCAGAGGGTTTCCGAAAGTATTCATTATCATGATTATTTTTTGTGAGTGAATTTTTATTAACCTCGTACTATAAAGCAGCTCGAGAGCTATTGACGACAGACCTCATAATTTTGAGCCCAGGTCAAGTGACGAGGACGACACCTAAGCTGGTAATCCCCTCTCCGAACATCCCCACCCCGTAAATGGGATGATTATTAGTTGAAGTGGTTGTGATTGCATTGAATGTTCGTCTTTTGCAAAAATAATGCATTCAACACATCTCAATCGATTAGCAGGAAAAAACATCATGTTTACACTGTCACATGCTATATAGCAACACTTAACAAAGCTGGAAAAAAGGAACCTCAGTTATTTCCTTTTGACAAATCTAAGCCAAAACAATATCCAAAACACAAACATAGATAAATCTTCTTGCGTATGGTCCAAGAGCTCATTCCCTTCTCTGGAAAGAAAAATGATCCTAGTCCAAACCCAAGAATGAAAAATTCTCCTTATCATATTTTCAGAGAGCTTTCTCTCTCCTCTATCTCTTCATCTCTTACTGCGGAGGAACTTTTTTGTGCTCCAGAGCTTCCCGGAGCTGTCACTGAGCGGAGCTGAAGGGAGATTTCTGCCTCCTCTTTGCCTAATCCAGTGCGATGACAGGGGCTGCCCAGGACCCGTCATGGGGCGACGTTTCGGTTAAAACAAAGCCCCAATTACATGCAGCCCCACCATTACACTGCGCCCCCCGTCCTTTCTACAGTAGGAAGACTTCTCCTTGATGGGGGATCGCACCCAAAATGCGGAGAGTGTGTTAGATGGCTTCTTAATCATTAAGCCATCGAGTCTTGTGAATGGTAAATAGAGTCAGCTATCACCAACGGCAAAGTATAAGAGACAGTTACTTCCAATATAAGTGCAGTCGAAACTCGATTTAACGAATTTATTGGGATAGAATATTTGTTTCGTTAAGTCGCGGTTATTCGTTATATCGAGGTCCAAGCAAAGTACAATTTTTTTGTGTTTACTTTTAGTAATTCTACATTAAGAACTTACCCAAAAAGTATTCACAGCTAGAAATCTTACACTTTTTATTCAACAGCTAAAAATACTATTAGTGAATTATTACGTGCCAGTTAATTGGTAATTTTAATGTATTGACTGATAGATGTTTGACAATCTTTTTGATTCCTGACTGGAAAGAATTCTTTTTCGACTTTATGCAGAGAAGAAAATACTGCTTCTCCTTTACATCCTGCTGCATTAGATGTTTCCACAGTTTCCAAAAAAAGTAAATCTTTCCAAAAAAGTAAGTTTGGATAGGATTTTCATTATTAATTTTTACATAAAAATCGCCACGTATTCTTTTTAGACAATCTGACGTGCTTCACAAATTTTCAAAAACAGATTTTCTCTGCAAAACCGTACCTGTAATAAATCTCGCTTCTCTCAAGAAAAATATAGCAAATGGTAAAATCTCTTAAAATATCCCCTGCGTTGTGGAGTGGGATGAAATAAATGAATTTTTCCTGTCTTATTCAGAACTCACATGGAAGGTTACAGTCACGGCTCATTAAAATTTGTAAAGTCTAATAATGGGTTGCACCCTTCAATGTTGAAATTTGGTACTTACAGGTAAAGTTTTTCTGATTCGGGCAAAAAGGATATCATTTGAAAAGCTATCCATTTTTCTATTAATTCAAACTAATAAAAAAATTTGTTTTCAGTTGTTAAAATAATTATTAATTCGGGATTAATTATTCGTTAAATAGTAGTTTTTACCTTGATTTCAATCGGGGAAAGAAAAAATTCGTTAAATCATGAAATTTTGTTAAATAGGGGTTTGTTAAATCAGAGTCCGACTGTATATAATCTATTACAGCGATCTCCAAATGTTTGAGGGTCCACGGAAATTTGTTACATTATTTATAACACATCACTCAATAAGTCCCAGGCCTGACATATAAATGACGGTACCTTCTAATTTTCCTAAGCATAACCTAGTAGTACTACCTTTCAAGTGACGTGTATCACACATCACAAAATTTCATGATAATATCTTGTTTAGTTTAAAAGTTAGTGGTTTTAGTGAAGTAACTTTTGTTTGTTTAGAAATCCTGGGGGGGGGGGAGTAACTTTAGCTAAAAAAATAGATAATATTTTTGTTGAAAAAGATTTTTCAGTAGAACATAGCGGAAAATTTAAAAAAGAATTGTAAATCTCTTTTGCTCTTTATAAAGAAATTTTGAAAGAATTGTGTGTGTGTGTGTGTGTGCAAGGTTAAAACAGACAGGTAATTGCAACTACATACGATAACTTGTACTCTGATAGTTAAATAAGTAGTGAAAAGGAGCTTAAACCACCTTTGAGATTAGCAGTAAAAGTAGATTAGCTGTAATTTCTGATGAGAGGGATGATGAAAATTAATTGTGATTCTTATTAGCCACGCGCGTGCGTGCTTTTCTATTAATTTTATTATAATTGTTATTTCTTGAATCTACTTTTCGTTGTATTTTTAATTTTTGTATTTCATATTTTTGTTTTTGATTAAAAAATTGAAGTTAACTTACTTTTTTATCTGTAAGATTTATTGGAAATTTTAGCTATCATAAAATTTTACACCTTAAGACTTGATTTCGATAAAACAAGCTACACATTGCCTTGTGATTTATATCATTTCATAATTTCGTTCTACACGGTTTCTATACAACACGATACATATTGCCCTGATTTATATCAAGCATATACATAATTAATTTAATAAATTGCTAAAATAATAATTAAAACAGATTTGTGAAAAAGTCTCGTATAACACGATTTCAATAAACGTTATACTCAAGGGACATCTGTAGATCCATTTTGATGATCAATTGAGTTTCACTGAAAAGTTGTGCATGACGAATTTTACCTAGAGATACCTAGAATAGAAAACCTTTTTAGAGGACAGAAAATATTGGAGATTTTTAACCAAAAAAACACTACAAAGTGAGAAAATTATGCGCGCGATGCTTAAGAAATTAGTATTTAAATTGAAAAGAGAGATGCATATAAAAAAAGCAATCACATCTCGCGCTGACTCTTTTTCTTTATTCTACATCTAAAGTTACTTTTTTTAATGTAAATAAAATATAATTTTATAAAATGCTAACAAAAACATTCTGGACAATTTTGTTTTTGAATTTAATTATAATATTTAAGAGACTCATTGTTTGTAAGTTTCGAATAAATTATCATAAATTAGTTAATTTTTTTTTTTTACTTATAACGATACTTTTTAAATTGAGGAATTGATTGTTACACATACGAGGGCTATTTTTTAAGTAAGATCCGTTGGCGCGTATAGTTCCCCAGTTCACGCGTACGCGGCAACGACTCTCTGCGTCACTGTTCAGCATCCTTTGAAAACATACTCGCGCCATTTCCAGCTTTGTAGCAGTCGTGTAAGCTTCGCTGTGCGTCTGTAAAAGATTTAAGGTGATTGAATCGCACGCCAAGTGGGAGATGGGTCTGTTATCCGTTTTTTGACTGCGAGAAACATGTCGGCTGCGGACATTCATGGACAAATAGCAGAAGTTTATGGCACTGAAGCAATGAGCGACAGCGAATTTCGAAAAATGGTTAGGAAGTTTAAAGATGAGAGGTTCACACTTCTCGAACGACTCCAGACTTAATCGAATCTTTTGGCTGGGAGGTTTTGGACCATGCACCATACAGCCCCGACCTTGCTCTCAGCGATTCCCAACTCTTGGCGGGAAGCGCTTCAGTGACAACGAAGAAGTGAAAGCGGCCGTGAACTCTTGGCTGTCCGACCAAGCGGCAGACTTCTTTGAAGAGGGTTTTCAAAACTTAGTTCTAAGGTATAACAAGTGGATTAATAAACTCTGCAATTATGAAGAAAAATAGGCAAAAGTATCTACAATCCTAAAGTAAAGGTTTTTGAAACAAAATGTTATTTTTTAAAAACCAACGGACCTTACTTAAAAAACAGCTCTCGTATTTCATTGATCTTATTATTTGATTTAACAGAATATCCTTTTGCGTTAAAAATAGAGGCTGTAGTAGCCATGGCCGCGAATAGTTGGCCAGCGTTACTTCTGTCGAGTTGTAGATTCGAGTCTAGATGTTATTAAAGACCCGCCATATAAAGCGTTTGTTGGGCATGAGACCTGTCTTGGTCAGGGTTTCTTTACCGGGAATTCTTAAGATCTCTATACTTTTGGTATTCCCGGGTACGACACGGTGCTGAAATAAAGAGCTAGCTAGTTATTTGAGGTAGCTAGTTTTGACTTGACAGCAGAGACGGATTAAAGTAGTTGGAGGCCCCTGGCGATAAAAGGTTTGAGGTCCATGGGCTTAAGAGTTCAAAAACTAAAATAGTGAAAAAAGTCGATTACTTTAAATTCTCAAAATAAAATGTATTGCTATAATAAAATTCATCGGCTGAAGAAAAATCTTAATGTATAAAAAAAATTAAAAACCTTACTCAAGAGCTTACAGTTTTGCTATACAGTTTGATTTCTCTTTGGCAAAAATTCATCAATTATTTTTACCATATCTATTTTGTCCAAAAAATTTTATTCTGTATTTCAATTTGTCTTTTCTCCAATAGTACTTAAGTTTTAAAACATGTTAAAAATAATTAAAGAAGATCATTAACCTGATGCATTTCGATTTTGGTATTGTTAAAAATATTTTCAAAAGTTTTTCAACATTACGATTTTTTTTGCATGTCGATAAATTTCTAGCGGGGGTTTCATTGTATTATTGTTTTCTTTTCATTTCTTGTTCCAAGATGGCCTTTGCCCTCATCAAATTTGGCGCCCCTGGCGGCTACCAGGTCCGACAACCGCTTAATCCGCCACTGCTTGACTGGATTTCGAGCTCGAATATCAATTTTGGCTGACCGCACTGTTGCAGTTTTTCGATCAATCACTCCGAATTCCTTTGAAGGACAATAGGAAAACCCAGGAAATTACAAACCCTAGCCGTGGCTCAATATCCTCATGTTGGGGTGATGGGGAAGTCTGTGGAATAGAATGTAAGCTGATATTTACTCCTTGACTTGACGCTGAAAATTTTGCACTTCCTTGCCAATAGCCCTCGTGTTTATTCAGAGGGTGAGGTTGACAAACCACCAATCACAATCACATTAAAAACAGAGCACGCAGATAAAATATCAGAAATTCAAGAATTTTATTATAAATTGCTGTTTGTAAAAAGTGCAACACCATGAAGAAACTATCAGAATTAAATGAAATTTAATGTTTAAACGACTTGTATTAGTACAAAAAAATGACGAAATTTTCAAAGTACAAAAAAAAAAAAAACAATATTAATTGTCCAAAATCAGTATTTGGTGTAGCCACCACGCGCTGCAATAAGTGCTGCTATACTACGTGATATGGAGTCAAAGATTTTGAATGTTTGCTTGTGGACGAGAATCCCATATTGCTTGTATGTGCAGCAAAAGTTAGTCTTTTGAAGCTGCAGGGCGCGGTTCACGAGCGAGATGACGACCAACCAAATCCCACACGTACTCCATAGGCGACATATTCAGCGAATAAGCAGACCAAGGAAGAAGTTGCATGTGTTGGACTGAACAGAAGTCTCGAACAATCTTTGCAATATGTGGGCGTGTATTATCTTGCTGAAAAATAGCTCCAGGGATGCCTTGAAGGAAGGGAATGACTGCGGGCTGTAGCACTTCACGGACGTATCTGTTGCTATTGAGATTACCCTCAATTCGTAACAAATTGGATCATCCATAATACGAAATCGCACCCCAATTCATAACTCCAGGTGTTAGGCTTCTATGTCATTCGATAAAGCACTCTAGAAGGCAGCGTTCACCGGCAAAGCGTCTAACACGAATGCGGAAATCATGAGCCCACAAATTAAAGCGTGATTTATCGAAAAAGACAACTTGGTGCCAATCAGCTTGCCAGGCTCTGTGCTCATGAGCCCATTGCAGACGCAGCCATCGATGGTTTGCCGTGAGGGAATCCTGTATAAAGGTACCCTTGAACGCAATCCACGGTGCAGCAGACGTCAATGAATTGACGAAGCCGACATTAGTACACCTGTAGCAATAGACCAACATGCTGTCAACTGCCTAGACGAAGTTGTGCGGTCATTCACCGCCATGCGGAGCAGGTGTCGGTCTTCGCGTGCAAGGCGTCACCTTCCGTCCTTCACTGCCAGTTTTTCGAGTCCGATGCTCATCGGTCCACTGCTTCCAAAGTTGCATAACTGTGGAACTGTTCCGCTGCACACGAGCTCCTATTACGCGATAGGAAAATCCTCCTTCTCGAAGGCCGATAATCCTCCCCCTGTTCAAACTCCGTAAGTTGTTGAAATTTCTCATTATTTCGTCGTGGAGGCATACTTTGGTCTCACTAAACGTTTGCCACTAACAAATAATCATTAACTATTTTCAACGTCCCGCTACAGCCCTGTATTTATACGCTTTCAGCATCAGTTCAGAGGGTGCTGCTCACGCCACGCATGTGTGAGGGCTCTGAAATTTTACTATTTTACGTAACATCCTATAATGGATATTTACTGCAAAGTTCATTTTATTCCGATGATTCCTTCATAGTGTTGCATTTTTCTCAAAACAGCATTGTAAGAAACGAGAATTAACTAAGTATATAATTTATTGAAATATTACATTAATACACGTAAAGTCTACTTTTTAACATTAAATTAATAATTAACATTTTTGCATAATTTTAAATTTAATGAGTTTTAAAAATGCTAATTTAAATTACAGTATCGTAAATTTTAATGCACAATTTAAATAATTCTTCAGGATCATTTTAATAAATTGTGAAAAAATAACATTTTTGATTGTATACAATATATATATTTAATAGTATATAATCAATGAGTAGTAAAAACTCAAAAGACAGCAGGGGTAGCGTACTTCAAAAACAACACGATGAATTCAAACCAAATAGAGCAAAAGGTAAATTAAATTTCACACTTAACACAGATTCTTAACACACAAATCACATCCTTCCCTTTACGACTTTTCCCCCGTTTACTCCCAGTATTTTTTCAACACCAGATAAGTCACAATCGCGGAAAATTTAATGAACCTGTCAAAGATAAAATACCGAACACAAAACAGCTTACGAGCTTGTAAAAAAAATTCTCTTTTACACCAGAAATGTGCATTAAATGATGTGAAAGATCATTACTGACCCTCCTACAAGATGGCAAAGCTATCAAAACTAATTTGGAATCATTTGTGGCTATCCAAACATATGTAAACTGTTTACTCGGCATGGAAGGGGGGGGGGAGACAGGCTGCAAGATGAGTCGGTATTGGTTATCATAATACGAGCTGCGAGATCGTTAGGAGCTCCAAAGCGCCCCACTCCATTGTTCTTAAGTGTGAAGAGAGATATCAATGAAGGCATTCAAAAGGAACATAACAATCTCTTTTTGTTCAGGAGGTAGAGCATGGTAGGTACGTGCTGCGTCTTGGCTCTTTATCAGAGGAATTTTCCGCTCAACTCTCTGATAACAAAATTGTTATCGTATCATTTTTTTTCCCTTTTGAGTGGTATTTTAAGTTTTTTTATCACTGCATGTATCAAAACTTGTGTATAAATTACTCCTTTTGTCCACGTACAAGTTGAAATTTTTTAAACGCGTATTTACAAGTAATAACAGCTTAGAAATAGTCAGATTAATTAATCGTGTTTTATATTATCACGAATTTTGTGCAATGAATGTTTTAAATAGTGTAAATAACTTATATCTGGATGTGTAATACATTTATATTACTCTGTGTTGTATTTGTTTTATGTTACATTTGTAATAGTCGCAAGCAATGCTGTTCCTTACATTATGACAATTGAATAGAAACTTGGCAAAATCTTGGCGATAGAGCCAAGTTGGCATCATTTTTGGTGACCATGCTGGCGACTTTGGCAACCACTTTTAGCGAGTTGTCTATGATAGGGATTCTTCTGGAAATTACAGGAGAAATCTACTAATGTCACGTCTATGACGCAAACAGATTTTTCCGAGAAAAATCCGCGAGGCTTATAAATAGGGAGTCGCTCACCGAAACCGAGTCAGATTGTTTTTGACCGTTGAAGAGTCGACCAATGATTAGATGTTACTTCGGCTACGGAGTAGGAGGAGCGATGGCATATGAATAATCTTTACCATAATTTAGACACCGATAGTTGCGTCTGAGCGCCGTAGAAGGTGTGAAGGCCTTTTGAGATTTGTCCTGCGAACATTGCTGCTGTATCCTGTATTTCAAGGATTGTTTTTTGACAATAAATTTTAATCTCTCCAGAAGAACTGTCTTGCATTTTGAGACTGCTAGCAGAAAATCCTCGACCCCCCCCCCCCCCGATCTACGTAACAATATTCTTCAACAAAATCAAAAGTAATTTTTCTTTTTTGTTGTTCATTCAAATTAAGCTTCAGTTTTATGTAAGGCAATTTTTATCTATTTTATTCCTCGTAACAAATGCGATAAATGAAATCCAGAATGAAATAAGCAATTCGATTTCTTATTCAATTCCTACTATTAGTTCCACACACACAAATCTCTCTCTCTATATATATTCAGTGGTTAATAAAATACTTTCTATTCATCCATTCAAGTACAGATACATTTATTAAAACTTGTAGTAGAAGACAGTTGACGTTAATACAGTTTTTTTAAAAAAAATATTTATTCATTAGTTAAGTTTAATTAATGAATATAAATAGTAACAAACAAAAATACTAGTCGAACACCATATATAAAAAGGAAAAGAGCTTGTTGTATAGCACAATGGATGGAGCATTGGACTTCTAATCCAAAGGTCGTGGGTTCGAATCCTACCCGGGAAGGCCTAATTTCTAAGAATTTGATTTATGAATGAATAAAAATAATAGTGCTACACCATATATAGAAAGGAAAATGGAGAATCTCTTTCTATTTTGCCACTTAATATTGTGACTCTGTCATATTTATTTTTATTGTAATTATTTAATAAAAAGTAAATAAAATAAAATTTTTCTTTGTTGACCTAAATAGGAACTGACTTAATTTTTTTTTTATATTGTTTATTTATTGAGCTTTTTTCCATATGTCTGTATGCCCACGATAGATGAATGGTCATGTTCACAAACTCATGGCCTGCGCTGTTTCGGTTGAGTCATGGGTTAGAGTCCAGATGCCACTAAAATCCTGCTATGTATAGATGCTGTTGCAGTTAAATCTGTCAGATCTCTGTCCTGATGCGGTGTTTAAGTTTGGAAAGTGAGGTACCACACAGTTTACACAAGTCCTTGTCCCTTACTCGGTTTCAAAAAGACGTGGTCCGTTGCCGATGTAGCTTTGAAAGACGACACAAATAAGCAATTAGGGTTTGCAGTCCCAGGATCCCGAGGTTTTTTTCCAATCCCGAGATAACTAATACCGGGATTTAGTTTTTGTCTGAATTATATTAAAAAAACTTTTTTATCATAAAAATTTTCTAAGGATTTAATTTATCGAAAACTTATATTTTGCTTATGAAATATGTATGTAGAATTTTTTTGAGCAATTATAAGTGTTTTAGGTAAAAAAAAAAATGCAGCTCTCGTTTCTCGTCGTCAGAACGTAAGCATTGCAGAGTGAGCTATGTGGCTCACTCTGCAATGCTTACACAATGATATAAGCAACGTCTCTAGAATAGATTTTGCCCCAGTTCCTTCTTCAATTAATAGCGGACCTGCTTGAAAGACTTGAGACACACTTCAAATCCCATTGCATTACTAACAGCTCATGCAACTGGATCTTCAATTTCAAATGAGGTAACACTTGAAATTGATGCACATTCTGATTCAATAACTGAATCAATTTATATACAAAAACCATTAAATGTAGCAGAAGAACTAAATAAAGTTATGAAAGAGGTATTTGCACCAATGCTGCCTATTAGATTTGAGATACCATCATCAAAAAAAAATTCGAAAAGAAATGTCTCTTTTATTGAAAATGGAGGGAGACGTACTGACTACCTGAAAAGAACATGCTCCTATTTTAATGACGATAACACCTACAAATAAAGAATCCGAACGTGCATTTTCTTCCGCAGGATAATTTATAAAAAAAAAATAAGTCGTTTCAACGATGAAACGCTGGCCGAGCTGTGTTTTTTAAAAGCTTGATTACATAAACACAAGAAATGAAGAAATATTTTTTTTCTTAAATTTCATTATGTACTATTTTATTTGTTTATTTTGATTTAATTTTTTTGTTTCAATAAAATATTAAACCAATTTTAAATTATATTTTCAGTTTCATTACGTAATTTAAACTATGCTAATATGTAAGTATTTTTAATAAATAGTCAATCCTATTCCCGGGACCAATCCCGAGATGCTGGGATTTGGATAATGTAATCCCGAAATCCCGGGATTGAAAATATGACACGGGATTGCAAACCCTATGAGTAATAAACCTTTGAAAAACTATTAAATAAAAACAAAAGGGTACATATTGAAAAGTACTTACAGTTTACTTTGCTGTAGATTTGATTTAAAAATTATTTTAAAAAAAATATTAAGATATACAATGAACCAAATTCTATTATCGGAAGAGTAAATTATGGAATGGAGGCTTTAAAAAATTCTGAAATATTTTTCATCTTTTGGTCCCCCTCCCCTTCTATAGACGATTATCATGAGCACAGCACTCCTATTTCAAATATTTTGCATTTTAGAGAAAAATATTTTGAACCAATAGAAATCTTCTTTTTCCTCAAAATGCAAACGACACTCCCCAAAGCAACGTACCCAAACCCAAATGTACATCAGTAATTACTGAACTGGTGTTTTGACACTAAATAAAAGTGTTCCTACACAACACGAGAAATCTTTTTTATTTAAAAAAAAATGCACAGAGGACGCGTGTAGAAAGAAATTAAAAAAACAAACAAACATGAGAGGTGAAGGGGGAGTCTAACAATTAATGATAAGAAGAAATTACACTACGAAAGAAGAGAAAGAATTCGAAAAAAGAAAAGCTTTAAATTCAAGTCAAATAGAAAATAATCGGAGTATGTAAATGATCTGGGTTAATTGTTGCCTCCTCACCTACAGGGAGTCGCGCGTTCATTAGCAAAAGGCGGCGTGTCGATGCGCTAATTCCCAATTGTCCTCTGGACATAAATTAAGATGAAGTATCGAGGACGAAGGAAAAAGCTTCCGAATGCAGTTGAACTTCCTTCTGTTTGGTCTTGGAAATTTTTTTATTTCTTTAATGCTTTTAAGTAGAGTTGCCTCTACTTTTATGTTCGATTTTAATTTTCGATCCGTTGATGGAACCTTTGGGGGAAAAGAAGTACTTAGCGAAGTGAAAAAGGGATTTTCTCGCAGCATATTCTACCGTTGAGTAGATTTAAGAATGTATGCCTAATTCTTAGGAATAAAACACATTAATATCGTATTTTTGACTTCATCGGAGTCTGAAAAGTGAAAGATTTTGCTATGATTTCAACAGAAAAAGAAATAGTAATCCATTTTCCTTCGCAAAATACGTTCCATTTTCTGATTCTACATAATAGGATAAAATAGATTTTTAGCTTTATATATTAATATTGAATATTGAATGGCATTTACATTGAATGGTGTTAAAGTGGCGTGCACAACCCACTTTTAAGGAAGGTGCTATATTTTTTAAAAAAACCTTGGACTAAAGTGCTGAGACGTAATCTTTATGCTAAAGATCAAAATTATGTTAGTCTTTTAGAGGGTTTTTATTCCACAAACCAATCTTTGTGAACGCCTCTGATGTGTATGAATTTTAAGGATGTGTAGTACAATAAATGGATAGATGAGATACTAGCCGTTACCCACCCGCCTCGCTGGGTATTTCACGATGTTATATATATATATATATATATGAATTCGATTATATTGAAAAATATAATTATACCTGTAACTCTTGATATAAAAAAAGGGACAGGACTCCTAATTTGTATTTTCTAAAAATTTCTAAAATTGAAGTATAGAATGATGTTTGCACTTTCGTAACCCTATAACCAAGATTATTTCCGCAAAGCCAATTTTTGGTGGTTCTCTACTTCGTAAAATAAACATGCAAGACAAATTTCAAGTCTAAATCTAATAGAGCATAAACGAAGTTTTTACTATAGATACCCTTCGTAATTCCGTTGAGAAACGTTCTCCAATATAACTGTTCTTAGCGGATTTCAATTTAACAAAAGGAAAATGCAAACCAAATTCCATTTTTATAGACCTTGTAGTTCGAAAAAAGTTTTTTTTGTCAATATGCCCCAGTAACCCTCTGCTCCCCCAAAAGTTGTTTTCTGTAAAATACATTCTTGGTAGATCCCTATTCAACAAAAGAAACATGTTTAGCAAATTTCAAGTATGTGGGTCTAACTATTCAAAGACAGTAATGTTTTTCTACAACTCCCCTTGACCCCTCGCAACCCACCTTAGGCGTCGATTTTCATTTTACTCTTTGTTAGAAGTACTCTTCCATGAAAGGAACATGCCTACCAATTTTCAAGCAGATAGGTCTAGTAGTTTAAAAACGGAAATTCTCTATTACACCCCTTAATCCCCGGCAACGCCCTTTGGGGGGCTGTTTTTACAAAACCCATCTTGTAGCTGATCTCTACTCTTCGAAAGGAATTTATTTATCAAATTTAAAGACTGTGCGTCTAATAGTTTAAAAATGGAAATAATTATCTAAAACGCCCCTTTAACATTTACACCTAAACACAAAACATTATCAGCTAAAAAACGACCACAGTATTACATGCTACAGTTAAATTTAGTATATATTATGCGCTTAATTTTAATGTTCAAGTCACATATGTTCTAGTTGGTTAAAATGTTTGAAAACTTAACTGCAAAAACTTTTGAAAATTGCAAAATACACATTGTTCTGTAGTGAAAAGTGTTGAAGAGGGGCTTTCTTCAGTAGTTAATGGTTTACCCTCTCATTAGCAGCTACAAACAGAGTCAAAACCTCGGTATTCCATATTATTAATTCCCTGATACCCGACTCTCCTGTTACAAATACACACTTTTTTTTGAAAATTAAATTTAGGACTTCTTTACTCACAGTCTTACTTTTTTTTTATAACGTAGAAGTAGCCTTCATGTTGAGGAAAAATATCAAATTATATATATATATATATATATATATATATTAGACAAAAAAAGGTTTAAAAATATAAATATAATTACTTGATTTTAATAACCTATAAAAAGCCTCGTAATTTTTTATTGTATTTTCCTCAGTATTTTTGGATTAACCCCATACAAGCGATAAATTGCCAATGCGAGTTTAATCGCCAAAGATTTGACGAGTTATGGCAACCTTAATCCTTATGAACCTTTAAACAGCCATGTGGCTTGTTTCCACCTCTAATTCGCCAAATGCAGGTTAAAATTCGCCAATGGCGGGGAGTTAATACTGCCTTTTCTTTCTTTCTTACACATGGTATGTTTTGTATTGTTTCTCCTTGTAATTTCGGTATAAAAATTTAAACATTAATTTTTATAGTAGCAGAAAAAACTTAATATTTTTTGAATAATTCTAAATTCGAGGGACTCATTATTTTAAACAAGAATACTTCTATAATTAAATAAACTTTTATTACTGTTGAAATGCCTTACAGTGGTGGAAAAACTACCGTATTAACTCGAATTAAAGTGGCAATTTCTTACCGATCTTAATACTGCTGAAAACCGGTGCTGCTTAGAATTGATTAGAATTAAAGGGGGGGGGGATGCGTTGGATGGCGCAATTAGAGCAATTTACAGGTGCATGTTTGCGTTTAAAAATTTAAAATCTTGGTAAAATAATTAATTATTCACTTCTTATTTGTTCTCATTTTGGACATTTTAATTTCGTAAAATTGAAAATCGATAAACAATGTTACACTTATTGAGAATTTGGAATGCTGCTTAGGTTCGAATAAATACGGGTTTTTTTATCTTAACATTAGATAACAAGAAAAAGGTAAACATAAATTAAAGGCTAAGAGTTTCGAAGTTCTTTTGTGAAGGCGCAATTATATCCGAGTGTATTATCATACTGTTGACAGTACAGTGTAGTATTTTTCAAAACTTGTGGGACGCTCTTCCATTTTTTTTAAAAAAAGGATTAGATTTTTGTAATTAGGAGGACTCGCTGTAAGCAATTTGGTGTCGAACAAAATGATAAAATCTTAATACATCTTGAAAAACACATTTTATAGTAAGAATATAAAGCGTAATGAATTGTCAAATGAAAAGTCGTTGCTTGAGCTATGTCAATAAAGCTGTTGATCGAACGTTGTTAAGGAATTCATATTACTGCAGAAGAGAACCATTTATAAAATAATGAAAACTGGTGCACACACACAAACACCATTTATACATAAATGAAAAAAGGAAGGAAGAATATTTGTTAGAAATATAAAACATTCCAAACACACGGTTAAAGAAAAGTATTTATGAAGGTACACAAAAATATACACACATGTGTAGTGAACCGAATCAATGACTTAAGCAAGCTCGCAGGAAAACCTAGTTTAATTTCTATGAATTGAGTAAATTACAAGTCATTTGGTTGTTAAATTTCCCTTGAGCCTTGGGCGTCAAAACTATTCCTTTTTTTAGCATAATTAAGGTCAATGTTTGAAAAAAAAAGTTTGTTGCAATCAAATCAAACCCTGAAACAGTTATATAACTGAATATTTTCTTCACACGAAAATCAATAAGCAAATGGCTTTTCTTTATTTCTTTTTTTCCGGTAGTGATTTTGACATATTACGATCAAGTGAGATAAAACTTGGTAAAAGTTTGGAAGAAGAAACACTTGCAAGGTAAACTCCAAATTTTCGCAATAAGCAATCTATGCGGTTTGCCACTAAGAGAACTATTGTTTTAGCAATTGATAAATAAATCACTTTTTCAAAAATTTATCTTTGAGTGGGTGTGGAATCAGACCTACACAATAGTCATAAAACGTGAACTAAGTAGTAATATGAATTGAGGCAAGACTTCCAACATTGATGCGTGAAACTTTCTGATGTCTACAGAGGAAACTAATTGCCATTTCTCTATTTTGGCAAACATTTCTCTCATTTATAAAATATTGATTACTTTTCAATTTATCAACACAAAAAAAATAATAAATAAGTAAATAAAAATAAAATGAAGTATGCGAAAGTTTTTATTTGTTTTGCTTTATCTATTACACTCAACTCTTTTTTTTTTTCCTTCTTCCTTATACGTTTTTGAAACACGGTACACGAATTTTTTGTTCTACCACGAATTAAAAAAAAAATAATTGGGGATTCGTGCCCTTAGGATGAGGATGATTGGATCGAATTTATGACAGTTTTTATCGCGCAATAATGAAGTCGATAATGACGAAGTTGAAGGATCAGTCCAGCTATTAGAGGTGATTTAATTCGCGAGGGCTTGAAATTTGCTATAAGTATAACACAATATTTTCTTACTCGGTGATCCTGAGCGTGCATTAAATTCTAACGTAATTATAAGTTTCGTATAGTTGGATATTAAGTATTATATAAGCAACTTGAGAAACCAAAAAAAAAAAACTAAGGCTTCGCTATTAACGAATGAAATTCTTCATTTAAATTAAAGCCAACAGTTGTTCTAGACATATCTGACACATGTACAGATGACAATATTTCTGATCCAGTTCGTACTAAACGTGCACACTTGTTATCCAGTAGCGATAAATAGCTTTTAGTTAGTACTTTTATTCCTAATTTAAATTTGGATTTTTATCTATTTTATGTACTGATAGACTGAATTTTCACTGGTACGCTAGTTAATTTTTTTTTTTTGCATAGTAAAAATTGTTTTTCTTTTATAAATATGTAACGTGGATTTTATTATTACTGTTTTTTCCAGTTTCTTGGGAAAATATTGAGATTTTTCATCTTACACGATTCTTTAAAACTGTGCAACGCACCCCCAAATTTACCTTATGTCGCATGTATTTTTTTACACGGTTTTCTAAAGAACGAATCTATCGTGTAAAAAAAAAAGAGTTGGGTGTATTTTATTTTATACTGCCAATTTTGCTTCTATCACGAACGAGACGCACGTACATACGTTTTATGAACTTTCAGTAGTGTTTATTAGTCTTGCACTATAAAGCAACTCGAGGGCTTTGGGTGACGAAATTCTCAATTTTGAACAACAGTCAAGTAACGAGGACGGCACCTGAGATGGCACCCCACTCTCCTAACTTCCACACCAAACCAACGGGAGGACTGTGAGGCTCGTGCTACGGCGCGGCATCAGAGCTCGAATTCATTACACGTTGTGGCTACGAGTTTCTTACCGTAGACCCAAGACTACTGCGGACCTTCTTTTTATAAGAATGTTAAGAACTGAGCTTCATATCTCAGTTTTGCATACAAGTATCCATTCAAAAGCAGCTAAAAGTAGATATAAGTTCAATTTATCCAAGTGAATAGGCTCGAACTCATGATACTTACTGTAGGAATTTTTAGCAGCTTTATAGTACAGGGAAATACGCTTTACTCGAAAACGCTTAAGACTAAAAGTTGGCTTACACGAAATAATGCATAGCTCCCAACTAACTTCTATATATTTTCATACATTTTTTTCTGAACTCGAAAAGATTTTCGAATTTTGTTCATTCCCAAAAGGAAAAACACCAAATACTTAATGAAATGTTTGAGAAAGTGTCCGTATTATTGGACTGCCCTACTATATCACCGGAAGAATTCGTTGCCGTAGATCATAGGTTTTCAACGTGGGCGATAACGCCCCCTTGTGGGCGTTTAAGGCTTTCAGGGGGCAGTAAAAGACCCAAAGAAAATTAGGGGTCATTGAAATGGCACGGAGGGGCTTGGGCAGATTAACCAAATATAGTCCAAGAAAGACCGAAGAAATACGCTGATTATGTACTAACAAAAGTAAACTTTAATACTGTTTACCTTATGTTGAATGTATGAATTTAAACCATTTCAATATCACTCGTACGAAAATTTACACATTTCGGCATTTCGGGAAGTGGATGAAAAACTTAAAGATTACATTACATTCAGACCTATATTAAATTAAACGATATAGTGCATTCTGTAGCGCACGTGTTGCCTTTGTCCGTGAGCAGTAGGAAAAATGTTTCGACCACTACATTTCATTGCGTATATTATCCAAGAAAATAATTAAATATGCTCACCAGGAATCAACGTGCGATTCTCTAAAGGCTAAAATTGTCAATTTATATTTATTTTCAAAGCAATAGTTTATTACGAATTACTTCGTATCATTAAAAAACCTGCCTATCTTTATAACAGATAAGCTAAAATTTTTATTCCACTCTTTCTTCCTATTTCCACCCGTTCCTCTCTTTCAAGTAGCGTAGCAAAATTCACAGTAGCGTTTCAATTCCAACAATATTCTGTCTATGACTAAAATATATGTTATTACACATTTAAATATATTTGTGGCAATAGCTATTTCAGATTCGTGAGTAAAAAAATTGGGGCTTTAGAAAAAAATTAAATTAAAAAATATATTCTATTAGTAATAGAATATTTTTTGAAATTTACCCTTTGTTTTCCCCATGTATTATGTACACTCTCATTTTTCTAGAGGGAGAGGGGGTGGTATCGAGAAATATTCTCTAGAAAACGGGGCACTAGGTCAAAGAAGGTTGGGAAACTATGAAGTAAATGATGATAATGTGTGCAGCCCCAATTTTTTTTTTATGACAGACAAAGAAATTTTGAAATTTGTTTGAAGCTCAAAAAATATCATTCATACAGATTCCGACGACGAAAATGAAATGAATAATACAGCTCCTGTTCCCACGTCATCCGAAAGGAGGAATATCATGAAAAGTATGCGCAGTTATTTATATATATATAGACGCACATTCCAATAGTGAAATGAATGAAAAATAGGTCACATCAAAAACTGTGTTGACAACTTGATGTTAAAAAGGTAAATGCAGACAAAAGTATCAGATTATTTTTCAAAAACTTAATAAATGTTTCTTTTTTAAAAAACCTTAGAAATTTTTTGGATTAAATTTAATGAAGTTCTTGTGAAAGTCTCTTTGATTATTATTAAATGCACACATATACATATCCACATCTATGTAATAAAAAGCCCTCTATATAATCAGTGGAGTACACAAGGGGATATGCTAGGGATCCGGACACCCCCAAAGCCCTTGAGTTTTCTTCGATTAATGATAATCCTATATACATAACGTAAAATTTAATTAAGTACTCCTAATTAACAATTTATTTTATCAACCCCAATGCTAATTATTAATTCAATAATTTATTTTTTACTGTTTTTTGTTAACAAAATCAGAAGAAACAATTGATGTTGTCTTGAGGTATGATACGAGTTGGGGGACTTTCAACCATGGACCCCCTTTGAAAGATTTTTGTGTGCGCTACTGACTCTAATAAACTTAACTTTGTTAAATATATGTTCCCCTCCCCCTGCAATATCCTTTAACACGAAATTCTCTTTAAGACGAAAAAATATTGTAGTCCCCCTCAGTTTCATGTTAAACGATTTTCACTGTACTTGGATCTGAACAATCCTTTATTTTTGTGCTAAAAAATGTCAAAAAAAGAGGAATATTCTTCTTTAAAGACTCTGGTTTCTTTATTTACATTTCATGGGACTGTCATTCCAAGCAAATTCAGTAATCGAAGACCATGTTTTATTGTTAGGTATTAAGTGATTGAAATTAAACTTAACTCAGTGGCGCAAAAGCCCATGAGGGCCAAGGCCTACTGTTCCCATCTCAGCTTTTCTGACCTTGGGCACTGAGGTATATTCGCAGATGTTCCGATCAGGTGGTCAGTCGGGCGCAAGTTTCCAAGCAAGCTTCGTACTCATTTGTCGACCCACTGAAGGGATGAAAGGCTGAATCGACCTTGTCCAGTACAGAGTTTGAACCCCGGACATGTGGCGTGGAGTGTTTGAAATTACGAGATGAATAAAACATTTACCTTACTTACCAATTAAAAATTTTAAAAACGATTGAGATATTGTTTTATTTTAAAGGTCGTACAGGATCATTTCATTTTGATCAACACGCCATTCAAATATATCTAATGTAATTTCATGGATTTTTTTTTTTTTGTAATTTAAAGGCTGCGTCATATGATTGATTTTTAATATCCTTTAATATATCAATGCAGATCATGATACTTCCTTTTAATGCTTAAGTAGATATCAGTAACATTTTTTAAATAGGTGATGTGTTATTTTTCAATTTAAAATGGTTGAACAATAAGCATTTTAAAAGTTCAAAACCTTCTCGAATTAAATTTGTTAAAAATAAGTACAACAAATATTTTGAGTATATGACAAAAATTGCAGTCTTAATCACTTAAAAATCCAGTTAAAAAAAATGTTGAAAATCTATGATCTAAATTTACTTAGGTTTTCTTTTAGATTCTTATTTATTTACAAATCCAAGAGCGAATAATAAACAAATTTGTAAGTTCAAAAATATTTGTTGCACGAATTTCCTATCAATCCGTTCGAAGTTTTTCAAGGATGTCAATAACGAAATAATGAAAGAAAACATCTTAAATGTGAAATTTACATTAAATCGTTGCACACGTTTGATCTGGTTTGTTACTTTACGAGTGAGAGAGAGCTAGCTCCAAGTTGGTCGTGGTAGATGCGACATAACATTAGCTGAGGCAACAGTTCGTCTGCCTTCAGCTGTGGGGCAATTGGAGAACTTGCATCCGGTGGTTTGTTTATTAAAAAAAAAAAAAACTGTTACGGTACCTTTGAGTGTTATTTGATGCGCATTTCCACTGGTTCTGCCATTGACACGTGTTGCGAGTACTTGATGTATGTTGGTTAGTGTAATTAATGTTTATCAGTTGGGTTCTCTGAACAATGTTTACAAATTATTTCATTTGCATTTCTAGGATAAAAATTCATTGTTAAATTTTCAATCTGGCACGTATTCCATTTCGTAGTTTTGCTGATAAATTATGATGTAATTCTTTATTTCATTCGTTATTTTGCTTGTTTTGTTGTTAAGACTTGATTTATTGTTTTCCGTATTCGCAATTCGCCTTAGAATTCAGCATTTTAAATAGGGATGCTTCTCATTTAAAAAAATATAAATTATAGTGGATGAAATATAGATATTTAAAAAAAATATTATTTTTATACTGTATTTGACAAAAAAATAACAATGAAACAATATTTCAGACTTCAAACTGTATCAGTTTTTTTCGTAAAGTAAACTTTTTCAAAAAAAAAACAAACTTATTTAGATGTTTGAGTTTTGGGGTTCTCAATAATTTGAATGGCTCATGAAACCAAATATCTGAAATTTTAGCATCAATGTAAATTCCTGATTTAATATTTTCATTGGTTGTCACATTTAATTATATTCTATACAGAATATTCTGTATTTTTTATATAGAATGTCAAAATGGAACGTAGGCCGAACGCAATTACACAGACGGGAGCGCTTAGTAAAAAAAAAATTGTCAAGTGTTAATTGGGCGCTGTACTCTCCATGGTCGAAAGTCCCCCAACTTGTATCATACCTAAGACAACACTAATTGATTCTTATGATTTTGTTAACAAAAAACAGTAAAACTAAATTATTGAATTAATAATTAGCATTAATTAATAAAATAAATTGTTAATTGCAAATGCTTAGTTACATTTTACGTTATATATATATACATAGGATTATCATCAATCGAAAAAAACTCAAGGGCTTTGGGGGTGTCCGGTCCTCCAGGACACCCCCCCCCTTGTGTGCACCACTGGTGCCGTGTAATAATATATTATTGTGTTTACTCACATGCTTTGTGCTATTTGGTGAGTATAAAATATAAAAAAAAGTATATTTGAACAAATGAAACAAATACCTGATGAGGACAAATAATTCCGTGGGGATAATTCTATTATATTCCCCTAAAATTCCTAAAAAAACTACATATTAACATGTATTTTTCTTTACGCTTTTTATTTATTTTACGCCTTAATAAACTAAAATAAACTTTTATATACTAATATTTACTCTAACAAACCTTATTGTCGTGTGTGACTTAATTGAAAATTAAAGCATAATATTAAGTTGTCAAGTATGAAATGGAGCTAAGATAGATTAAGCACATAACTTCATTTAGACGCCGTATTTTAGCATAATTTATTTTTTATGTGAAAGGTACATCTTATCCTCTTTTTAACGCATATTTCAGTTTAAAAAAAATTAACATCTTAAAATCCTAGTTTTTACTAGAAAAAAATCGAATTCAATTATGCGCATTTTTTGCTCCGTTTCACATACTTGACAACCTACTATAATAAATACTTTCTTCACTATTCATGCACAACTTCATTTTCTCAAAAACCATCTTTTTATTGCTAAATAATTTTGTAAAAGTAAATAATAAACATTCGAATTCATAGTATTATTTGACTATATTTATAGAATGATTCCAATGACATATGAATTCGTTAACTAATAGTCAAATTTAAATGATTGTTAATTAAAGTCGCCCTTCGAAGCACAATGCGAGGACTATTGGCGACAAATTTTGCAATTCTGAACTTCGCCAATGAATGGCTTTGGCTACATGCTTGTAGCAGATGATATTTAAAGTTATCTTCACCAAATGTACAAGAACCTAAACCAAACGCGAAGCACATTTTCAGACAGAAAAATGCCAAATTTTCAGGATAATTTGCAATTTGATAATTCCCACATCCGTTTAGTGGTCACGGTAGCCAAGTGGTCAAGGTATCGGATCATGGTTAGTGTGTCATGAGTTCGAGCCTAGTACCACTGAAGACTCACCGTGTAGGGGGCGATGCACGTTAAATCTGTCTCAAACGTCCTCCAGTTGATGTCGCGTGGTAGTTAGGAGAAGGGGGTGCCAGCTCAGGTGTCGTCCGTGTCACTTGACCATGGTTCAAAATGACGCGGTCCGTCGCTAAAAGCCCTCGTGTGAACAGTGCGACGTTAATATTCACTCACTCACCCACATCTGTTTATAATACAGCATTTAAAGAATTTTAAAATATTCTATAAATAATTAATTTTTCATTTTAGCATTTAAAGGGATAGCTCTCTCTAATTAACATTACGGTATAGGAGAAAAAAAATGCAAAACACATTTTAACCCCCAAAAATTAGAGTCAACGTAGATATAAATGAGTAGCATGATATAATATGCTGTTCTCTACAGGATAGTGAAACCGGAATGTAACATTAATGTTGGAATACTTTTTTATCTCAATGCATATTCAAGATCGTAACAATTGTTATTTGATCGATGTTCAAAATTATGAAACTTATTAGCTGCAACTAACAGACATTTGGCGGCAGAGACATACAGATCAATAAACAACTTTTTTATCATACGTACTCTAATTCATATATACATTTAGACCCCAATTTTACGAACTCGTCGGGACCCAATACTTTGTTCGTTATTTCGGGATTATTCGTTATATCGGCATCCAAACCAAACATAAGATTTGGCGCTTACCTTATGGAAATTCTATAATAAGCAACTACACAAAATAGATCCATAATTAGAAACAACACATTTTATATTCAACAGCTAAAAATACTATTAGTGAATTATTACGCGCCAGTTAATCGGAAATTTTAAAATAAGGACTAATGAATACTTGATAATCTTTTTGATTCCTGACTCCCAAGAGTCCTCTTTCGATTTTATGCAGAGAAGAAAATACTGCGTGTTTACATCTTCCTTTATAAGGTGTGTTTTCAGTTTCCAAACAATGAAACATTAAAAAAAATTAGAAAATGTACCAGATTTGAAAGGAGTTTCATTTTTCAATTTCTGCATCAGAATCGGTCCGACAAATCAACAATTTCCACAACTTCAGTTGCACAGGCAAGCAGTCCATCATTAAATGTAACATAATCGTTAAATTCTTAAAATGATGCGGGATGAAATAAAAAAGGAATTTCCTATCTTACTCAAAATTTACACTGTAGATTGCACTCATGATTCAACTGCCTCTGTAAAGTTTAATAATGAGCTGCGCACCTTCCCATTAAGTCTTTTTAGCGTGTTTTTCACGTAGTGGAACAAAAGCTCTATTAGGACGCAAATTTCGTCTTCGTCCCATATTTTGTTGTACCCTTTTCTCAGCCAATAAGCAACCAATTGACCTCGGATTTTCGGCATTGGGTCACATTTGTGTCCTAGATGAGCCGAATCATATTTAAATTTTCCCATAGTTTTCCCGAATTTCCTACAAATTTTCCTGAATTTCGCTAGTCTATAACAAAATGTTCTCGAATTTTACCTAGTAAATTTATTGTTTGCAAAAAGTTTTTTAAAAAAAATCTACCTGCATTTTGGAGGAAATTTTCACAAAAATGAGGAAATCAGTACACTCTGTTAGTAAAAAGTTCATTAGTTGCATTATTGTAAAATACAACATGTGAAAAACGCGCTAAAATTACTTGGCCATGCCAATGACTGATATTTTGTTTCTGTTCAGAACAAAAAAAATATATATACCATTTGAAAAAAAAATTCCAAATTTTTTCTAATACAAACTCATAAGAGCTTTTTTTCAGCTGTTAAAATAATTCGTTAATCCGGGGTTTATATTATTCGTTAAACAGGGGTTCTTGCCTTCATTTTAATCGGAAAAGGATAAAAATTCGCTAAATCACAAAATTTGTAAAATGATTGTGTTTATATATATACATATTTAAATATATATACCACAGCCTGTGTGTTTTATGTTTCTTTCGTTTAATAAATAATTTGTTGAAAATGTCACATGTTTTTTATGTATTAACAACATAATTTCAAAAAATTTCTATTCCGTTTCAGCTTTGTTTCAGTTTTAGCGTGTTATTTATAACTATTTGTTTTCTTGCAATTGAATTTCAATCCCTTTTGTATTTAAAAGCGACCATTATATTCGTATTATTCACAAAGTTTAGTATAAAAAAGGATATTACTTTTATTGAAAAGAATCCCGCCAGCGGGGATACTTAAAAAAAGTGTATAAAACATCAAAAAGAGAAAATGTCATTAGCGGGCGTAGATCCTATTGCTTTTTTTTGTGTGTCTCCTTTGAAACACAAAGATACCTTTCTCTTTGTACCTTACCTTTCGCTTGGGTAACTACAAGTCCAAATTAGAAAATTAAAGGTGGAGAGTTGTAAGATACCTATCCATAGAGCACTAGTATTTGTCTAAAATATATACATAAAAAATAGCCATTGAAAAAAAGTTCACTTAATAGCATGTAACTTCCATGTGAAAGTCTGTGGACCGTAAACAAGTGCATTGAATGTTAAACCTACACTATTTTTCAATTTCTTTCTCGCTCTGTCTGTTCTTTTATTTATTTATTTTGAAACTTTAAAAAAAAAACTACCTTCAGATTCTATATTCTATTTTTCTCTAAAATAAAAATAATAAAAAAGGATCTCTGTTTTTTCTCCCCCCCCCACTATTCTTCCTTTACTATGTCCTAGTACATTTTGAAGAGAGAAGGATAGAAAAGAAGGGTGGATACAGAGGGGGCCCTGGCGAGGCCCCACTCGTCCGGTGGGGCCCCGCCCAAATGACAGGACTGGCGCAAGATTTCCTAGCGCGTGGCTCCGAAAATGCAGGTGTCAGTCGCTTCGAACTGCTCATTACAGCGAGCAGCTCTCCGTGAGAGGAAAAGAGAAATAATGGGAGGGGGGGGAGAAAATAAAACAATAATAATACGGGCCCATACCTCTTATAGAAAAAAAAAGATCAACGTATATATTTTCTGGAGTGGCAGAAAAGGATAGGGGGGGGGGAGTTCTGCAGATGAGTGGTTTAGGAAAAAGATGTTCTTCCTTCTTTTTTGAGGGAGGATCTCTTAAAAGAAAAAGTTGCCCTTTTTTTTCTCTCTCTCTTGCAGAAAGAGCTATCTGATACTCGAGCACCGAGCAAAAGACACGGGTGAACTGCAATTGGATTTGCAAGGTCGTGCGGACCTAGCCGGGGAGGGATTTTCGCTCTCGATCCGCCCATCCCACATGTTGGGGAGAAATGAAACACCACAGAAATGTCTTTCACAGAGATAAAATGTTGCAGTTTTTCCGAGAGCAGTAATCAATGCTCTATCTCACACCCAACCCACCGACCAACGAAATTTGTGTGCGCGCATGTGGTTTTCTTGTGGGGGAGGAGAAGTAGGGGAGATTGCAGAGTTCACGTTTCAGATAGTCCTCGAGCAGGTCTGAAATCCGATTTCATGCTTTGCCTGTGACCTTTTCGTCTCGGCTTCACAGAAGGTCATTCCATATTTTAGATTATTTCGAAGTTTTGAACTTACGTGTACGAGAAACCATTTGGTACAAAAAATTATTTGATTCTTGGTACACAAGCAGAATAGTTAATCAGTATATGTTTTGTCGGATTGTTCCCCTAGTCCTTCACGGATTAATTAACCACTTATTTGTTAACAATACAAATAATTCGTGTTTATTTATTTTTATTATTATTGAATTCCCCATGTATACCACAAGGCAGAGGTTCTTAAACTTTCGATGACCGCCGCCTCCTTTATGCATTAGCCGGATATCATGGATCTCCAAGATTTTAAATACCCCTTGGTGAAATTAAAATTTTTGAACGATATATATGCTACAATACAGTTTTCTCATTGGTGGAATTTTAGGGATGTAGTCTTGGATGTGTGTATCTGTCAATTTTTCAACGAGGCCTTTCAAAGAGTGTAAAAGAGTGCAATTTTAACATTAAAGGAGAGACCTCCGCGGACCCCCAGAAAAGGTGCTGGGGACCCCCGAGGGTCCACGGACCACTGTTTAAGAACCACTACTATAAGGTATCACACGGAGCTTAAAGAATACCCAAAAGGGCTGTTAATAGAAGGCCGTGTATAGATCCGTCACGCATTCTTTTGGATCCTACCAAGAATGCAGCGTTTCTCAAACTGTGGGGCACGCCCTCCCCTTGGGGAGCATGACAACTCTACGAGGGGGGCACGAGCATATTGAAAACGAAAGCAACAAATTATTTAAAAAGTTTATTAATTTAGTGAAATTAAACAAACAAAAAATACATTCTGACATAATAAAAAAAAACATTTACACTGGTATATTATATTAATGAATGTATTATAGTGCTCTACGCAATGCATTTTATAATGAATTTAACAATATTAAGTTAAGAACAAGTTTATTAATTACGAGTGCCCCATGGGATTGTAATATATAAAACTATATACAAAAATTAACACAGATCTTAATAATTTGTGTGGTTTATAAATAATCCCTTAACTGCCGATTAAGAGTTACGCGTTCACTTCCCAAAGGCAACCGTTTTTTAAGTAGGCGTGTGTATGCGATGTATTGGAGGGGGGAGGGAATAAAGAAACAAATTATCTGAAATAAGTAAATCCTTCACAAACATATATATTGTCAAGTTCCTTTATTTGCTTTCCAAAACCTTCGGAATTTTTTATGAATAGCAGTCCACAGAAAAGATCGCACTTCGGAAAGACGTGTGTATATATATATATATACGTCCGCGGAAATCAACTTTTTGACTGAGCGAGCCGTTTATATACGCTGGTGGCATTTAAGGGGGTTGAAGTCGTATAGCGTAGTTTTAACATCACAAAGTATAGTATTATTCAATTCAATTCAATACATTGTTATTGTATGAGAAGGGCGCGATGAAAATTAGGATTGAATATTGGGCCACGATATTGAAACTTTGTGAAGCACTGACGTAAGATGTTTCTCTCGAAAATCCCTAAAGCCTTCTCATCACGTAAAGTCATTGGCCAAGTCTCTGATGCATATGTCAGGACAGATCTTATAAGACTTTTGTAAAGAAGCAATTTAGTTCTTAATTTGAGAAAACTAGATTTTAAATAGCTCTTCAAAGCATAAAAACATCTATTTGCGGCAATGATTCTTTAATAAATTTCTGGGGCCACTCGCACATTTTTACTAATCTCAGTCCCCAAATAAGTAACACTAACTTTTTCAAATTTATGATTGTTAATTTCAATGTGTGTGACTAAGTTATAAATCGGACTTTAAACAAAGCAAATATTTAGTTTTATTTTCATTTACAGATAAGTTAATTTTCTCGTAGCACTTAGTTCTAATGCCATAAATGTCTGCTTAAGAGCTGCTGCTGTTCGGGAATGATGCAAATGTCATCAGCATAAAACAGTATTATTAAAAATATTTCCCCTATATAACATTGATTTTTGTATCACTAATAACTTTTTAAGTGCTATATTAAACAGGAGGCAAGCCAAATCATCTTGTAGGAAAATAGAGCTCTGTCGCACTCCATTTTTCACCTCGAACTGTTCGGTGAAATCACTTTGTATGCGTGCTTGAATTTTGGTTTCTTTTGAGAGTCAAAGTTACTAGTGCAACGAGTTTTCAGGATTTTTCAATTCCTACATAGCTTTTATGAGAAACTCTCTGTTAATGCAATCAAACGCTGTTCTAAAATCGATGAAAAGATTGTGAGTCTCAATTCCAAATTCTCTACATTTTTCACGAATCTGTTTTAAGTTGAAAATTTGCTCAGTTGTAAATCTTCCTTTCCTAAATCCATATTGATAGGCGCCTATCAAGTTATCAACAAATGGTAGAAGTCTGTCAAAAAGAATAGTGCGGATATATAGAATGTGCAAAGGAGACTGATTTCTCTGTAGTGGCGCACACAAGAGGGGGGGGGGCACGGGTCAGAACCCCAATCCCCCAAAGCCCTTGATTTTTTTCCCGATTGATTATAATCCTATGTATATAATAAGTAAAATTTAATTAAGTATTTGTTATTAATAATTAATTTTATTAATTAATGCTAATTATTCATTAATTTTTTTACTGTTTCCCCCCCCCCCTTTAAAATCGACAAAATCAAAAGAATATGTTGGATAGTGTATTAAAGCATGGTACGAGAATAGTGGACTTGCGACCCTTCCCCCCTGAAAGATTCCTGTATGCGCTACCGTTCCTCTATAATTACTACAGTCAAGCACGTCACCTTTTTGTGTATCATACAAATGGTACTCGGTTTCCATTCCGTTTGAAGTATCTCACTATCCCAAATATATTGAATTAATTCCTTTATAAGCTGTACATGGTTATGTTCCACAGTTTTTAAAAATTCTGATAGAATGTTGTCAGGTCCAGGAGATTTATTAATTTTTTCAGTTTTGTTTATAGCATTGTTCACTTCTATCAACGAGGGAGGATCAATAGGCTGTAAATTTTTAATTGTTGATCCACTAACTTCTGAAGGCAAGTTGGAATTCAGCAGCTTATTCATGTGTTTCCTCCATTTTTGACGAATGCTTTTGCACTTAAAATATTTCTTTCTCGCTACACAGTGTAGTTCTTGACTTGAAACTTCTTCGTTCACAATTAATTTCATTAAAGAAAGCTGTGCTTTCCCCTACTCCCCTAGGATGTTCAACATCCATTAAGAGATCTTCGTGAAAGTTCCTCTTCTTAATGCGGTGGATCTTTATTTTTTTCCTTTTCCCTGGCATATTTGTATTCGTCAACGGCTATTCTAGTATGTTTTCTTTGTATCATGTTTTTATATGTCTTATTTTTAAGTTCGGTAGCAACTCTGCATTCCAGGTCAAACCAATCATCACATTTTTTTTCATATTAACCTTTCCTATGACAGAGTTGCCAATATCCGTAATAATGTACAATATCCGTAATTTTGGTACATTCCATTTTTCATCAGTACTATCCAATTTAATGTTTTTCAATTTTGTCTCCAATTCATTCTGGTATCTTTGCTTAGCTGTATCTTTCAACAGTTGACAATTAAATTTCTCTGATTTCACCCCTGATTTTTACGGGCATTTGAGAGATTCTTGCTCTAATTTTCATCGTTACTAAGTAGTTGTCCGAATCAAAATTTGCTCCACGATATGATCTGACGTCCAATGCGTCTGATGCAAGTCTAAGATCGATTAAGACAGGATCAATCTGATTAAAGGAATCACAATCTGGAGATCCCCATGTCATTTTGTGTATACGTTTGTGTGGAAAACAAGTGCTGGCCCTTACCATATCATGTTCTCCAGCAAAAAGTATCATCCTCTGTTCATTATTATTTAAGTCATAATGAAGGCTATTCCCACCAATGGTGGGCCTGAACTTGTCTTCTTTCCCAATCCTGGCATTTGCGTCACCCAACACTATTTTTTTTAACACGCTTTTATAAGTTTCACTTGTATGTAACGGAATCGTGGAACTCGATTTTTACCCACTTGAAAAGGTCAGATTAATTCGAAATTTTGCACACTTGTCAAGAACCGATGACAATACAAAAATTTCAAAATTTTGTTCCATTGTCCCTATCAGGATCGTCAGGAATAATGATAAACAGATTTGGCGACAATGCCGTATACCACTTCTACATTTCGCAACTTATTGCATATACCATTTTCAGATTTGGCGACTTATTGCATATGTTCTTATTGCATTGGTTCTACAATGCGGGGTGTATTTTTTTCTCTTCCTGATCAGAGGAACCACAAGAAACTCTAATTTTGTTTCATTAACCATTCATGCAGCAAGAGGGGAAGATAACGATATTTATGATAAGAGATAGATATAATCCATCCATCAAATACATTGGACTCCGATTTAATGAGCCCCTATTAGACGAATTTCGTGATTTAACGAATTTTTTTCCCCTCCAATTAAAGTGAACCCCCCTCCCCTGCTTCCATTTAACGAATAATAAAGCCCAAATTAACAAATTATTTGAGCAGCTGGATTTTTTTTATAAGTTTGTCTTAGAAAAAATCAGATTTTTTCCCCCAAGTGACGTACCTTTTTCGTCTGAAAAAAAAAATTGTGAGCTTCAAATTTTTACGGGAAAGGGACAAATTTCAATGGACCGTTGTTATACTTTACAGGTGCAGATGAGTTGTGAGTGTAATCTATCGCGTGAGTCTTAAGTAAGACAGGAAAGTCCTTTCTTATCTCCTCCCAATCTAAAACGCAAGTGATACTTTAAGATTTCATTGATTTTATAGCAGACTTCCTACTTGTTCAGAAGTCAGGTATCAAAAAGATTGTCAATCATCAACAGTTAA
The DNA here is from genome assembly GCA_019973975.1 of Trichonephila clavata. Lineage (NCBI taxonomy): Eukaryota > Metazoa > Arthropoda > Arachnida > Araneae > Nephilidae > Trichonephila > Trichonephila clavata. Next base: position 55,643 of record BMAO01009567.1, on the reverse strand, counting down.
TATTTTAAAATTTTCAATTAGCTGGTGAGAATAATTCTCTACTAGTATTTTTAGCTGTCGAATAAAAAGTGTGTAATTTCTAACAATGGATATTTTTTTGTGTAGTTGCTTAAAAAATTTCCAAAAGGTAATGGCAAAAAATTTGTAATTTGTTTGGACTTCGATATAACGAATAACCACGAATTAACGAACAAAATGTTCGGTTCTGATGAATTCGTTAAATGGGGGTCAGACCGTATTGACTTTTTTAAAAAAACGAACAAGTTCATAATACAAAACAATTCAATTGGCATGCTTGAGAACCTGACCATAAGCTGTTTTGGCACCCATGTAAGATGCATATTTGGGCATTTGTGACGGTGCAGGGGCTTTTTGACATCCTCAGGTAGAGAGATTAGGTGGAGGCAAATCTGCTGCGATTAGGGGCGACACCAGAAGGGGCAGATTTATAAGGAAGTCGGGGCGTATGATAAATGGGCGCTGGCGGTGCCAGAAAATCAATTCTTTTCCCTTCGGAATGATGGCATTTTGCAATTCAAATTCTTCCTTCTGTTCGTTGTGTCTTTGTGCTTCTTTTATCAAAATCAGCGGAGAGTATCAGGGAACTTCTTGGAAAAGGGATGCTTGTGTGCGCATGATTGGATGGAAGGGCTTAAGGGTGTGGGGGAGGGAAGAAGTCCCTGTCCTCCAATCTGGATAAATATTGTGCACTGTCATGTTTGTAGTTCCATTCCTTTGGAGTTGAAGAAGTAACACTTTTCAACCATTGTTAAGAAAAATGCAACTGCTTTATACGATTATAACAGTTACGGGGCAGTCTTTATTTGATTAAAAATATTCAATAAATGGAAAGATGTCTTAAAAAGAACCCTAACCTGAGACAGAAAGGAATTATATCGGTCATACATTTACTGTTCGTTATTAACCCCTTACGGGTCAAACCGCGCTTTCTAGCACACGCCCAAATCCCAGATTTCTTGGGATTATGACCTTGACAACGCACAGTTCATTTTTCTTTTTGATACTGAGACACATGTTCGTTCATGTTTCTTTTCGCCTTCTAAAGTTCGTTTCACTATTTTTGTTATTTATCTTTATTTTTTCTTGCCAATTATGGCATCATCGTTGGATTTCAACGAAAGTGGCACTGAATGAGAACATTTGCAGAAAACCGATGAATATGGCAATGAATTTGATACGGTTTTATGTATTTGTGATGAAGATGAAGAAATGGAACAAAAACGACGATATGCTTATATAAAGTATGTGGGAAATCTTTTTGTTTCAATAAACATTTCGAGCAATTTCACAAAGATTTGCAATTTTATATTTTGATTTTCTTATTTTTTTCAAATTTTTGCAATCCATACATTTTGTAACTTAACTTTTGTAATTTTATACAATCCGAATAAAAGAAAACCTTCCTTATAATGTTTCCTGTGCTGGTTACACTGGTTTTACACCTAAATAAACTGTGTATCCACTTGAGGTTACCATGGTATTTTGCCCTATACAAGCAAGTGGTTACATGGTAGGCAAGTGGTTAATGAAAAAGGTAGTATTTCCCTCAGTTTTCATGAAAACTTTCAACATTGTAATTCATATTGTTTATAATATAGCATTTTTTAAAATTTCAAAAGACATAGGTAATTAATTTTTTCTTTTATTATGTAAAGGGATAATTCATTTAACATTATGGTATAAGACAGCCTTTATTAAACTGTGGTCTGAGCCCCCTAAGGAGTCCTTGATCGTCTCTCATTTAATGTTAACATTTCCCTCTTTTATGGACTCTAAAAGACCTTGTGGAAAAATTGAAATATTTGCCATCCTAGACTAGAATTGCCCCCAATTAAAAAAATTACTAAAACATGTACTTTGAATCTATCTTTCTACAAAATAAGCCATTATTCCCGATTTTCATTTGATATTCAATGAAATGGGGATTATTAAATCCTTTTCAATTTTTTTTCGCAAAGGAACCTTATCGAAACTTTTCATTTTCTCTTCTAAAATATTTAATTATTTCTTCCCTGACATTTTCGACAGGAAGAAGTGGGTGTGTTGGGGATTTTATTGATGTGACAAAAAAAGTTCTATAACAGGAAGAGGAGAAAAAGGAAGGGAAGAAACACTTGAATGAAATAGATACTGCGAATTCTCTTAAAATAAGCTGAACAAAAAAAAATTACTATTTTATTTTTAAACAAATGGATTTATTTCATCCTAACAAATACATTATTTTTTTAAACCAGTTAACTGAGCCACCCCCACTTGAGAATGCGCAACTATATGTGTCACGGAAATCGAGCGATGACGAGTATTCTCGCCTATCACAGAGTAAGTGTTGACTGAAAATATTGGATCAAAAAGACAATTTTATTTCTAATATTTATTTCTTTGGTTAACATAAATATATATTACATATATATTACTCAAAAACGTTAGAAAAATTAAATACATACCAAGGTAAGAATTTAAATTCCTAAGTCAACTTTCCGACTTTTGCTTTGGCCCTTTTAGGGTGGACGCGGTGGTCAAGGTATCGGATCGTGGCTGGCATGTCACAAGTTCGAGCCCAGTACCACTAAGGACCCGCCCTGTAGGGGAGCGATGCACGTTAAATTTGTCGAGAGCTCAAACATCCCCCTGTTGGTGTGGTGTGGTAATTAGGAGAGTAGGGTGACAGCTCAGGTGTCGTCCTCCTCACTTGACCATGGCTCAAAATGACGAGGTCCGTCGCCAAAAGCCCTCGTGTAGCTGAACAGTGCGACGTTAATATCCCCTCACTCACTCGCCCCTTTTACGCTATTATCTAAAAAAACATTATCATCACGCATAAATAAATTCGTTTTGCGAACTTATACGCTGATTCAGCCAGTGCATACGAAGACAAATGAGTTAATTTAAAAAAAAATTAATATTCTTTTATTTAACTGCTATTCTTGCGTGACCTCAAAATATTCAAAATATCTTAAAATTTGAAAATATGTTTTGCTTTTCTAAAAAATTACAATTTGAAATAGCCAATGGTCACTTAGGACGAGTATACTCGTTATGACACAAAATTCCGCAACTTCTCCTTAACGTGTCAATCACAGTCGTAGAAAAAGTCGTAAATGAGGTTAAAAAACAACTTAAAAATTAAAAATTAGGTGAGGGGAAACTGTAGAAATCAGAGGAGGAAGGATACAACTATTGATGACTTCTTAAACATAAAAATAATAATAAACTAAAATTAAACCGGCAAGCAGTAAGAAGAAATAAAAAGTTTTCCTCAACAGCAGTAGATTCATCATGTATATGTTAAGAAGAGCACCTTATCATGCAAAACCGGAAATTAAAACGCAATTTTCCCCCTCTGATAAAACCCAGAAATTAAGAACTGGAAAACGCTCGACACCCTATAGATACAACTACAGACGCAGAGCCTCACCAACTCTTTCCTCGAAAGAATACATACACCTCTAACTCTGTGGGGACGCAGACATCAAATCCAAACTCACCCGTCGAGAAAGAAGACAGCAAAAGTATCCCAACACCAGATGCGATTCTGGTGCCTTGGGGGGGGATATAGAGGACCCCCCCCCCTTCGCGACACAGATCCGAGTGAATCATTCCAGTCAAAAGAGAGCGGGCGAGAGGAATCTCTGAGAAAAGCAAGCATCGGATGAAGATGTGGATGGGCCGTAATTAGTGCGCGGAAGGGAGGGGGGTTGAGCAATCTTCCTTCCACCCTCTGCCGTCATTTGTCATCCAGGGAAGGCAACTATGACAGCCATTGTTTCCTGCAACTTCCCTCTCTCTCTGGCATCGATTCTGGTTATCTCCCGCTCAGTTGGTTTGTTCCGCAGCTTGGGAAACTCGCCCCACTGCACAGAAAGATTGGGGAAGACGCTGGAATGGATGTCACTCGGAAGAAGGATCGATGGTCTGGCCAACCTCCGGTGATAGACACTCGGTGAAAAGTTGCCTCGCGAGGAATCATGAAATCGCCACTTGTCACCGCAGGCTCCTTTGAAAGTGAAAAAGAATTTGATTTGAGGTTCTTCCTCGTTATCTAAGGCCTTTATAATTCTGCACCACAAGGCAGTCTCTTCTGAACGGTATATTGTTAAAACAGAATTAAAACTCTGAAGACTTACACGTTTCTATCTTGTTATATAAAACACAGAACGATATTTTTGTTTATTTTTTCCTCAAAACTGTTAAATCAATAATAAATAAAGTTTTGTAAGCCTAATACACTGATGCAAATGGACGAGGAAGTAAGAAATTGTCAGGATTCTGAGATTTATTTTTATTGTTATTTATGCCACCTAGTTAGTCGGCAGTAACATCAGATCAAGGTCTACAAAATTCGTCGCGGCTAAGGGCTAGATTTTTACGCCTGTCGTTAGCCTTAGCTTTGGGCACCATTCAGGTGAGAAAAAGATTTTGCTCGTTTCCACCCCAATTTTGAAGAATACCCTGGAGGAGGTCAGGGGCCACCCACCTCTCTTCCCCTTCCACCAACCCTACGACACAGCAGTCAGTCACTAACCACTAATCCGGATGGGCGGCTGCGATCTATTTGTAAATGGCCTCAGTGTGTGCTTAAACGACACGAGGGCTATCGGCGTCGAACCTAGTCATTTTGAACCAAGGTTAACTGACTAAGGCGTCTCCCAAGGACGTTTTAAGGCATGAGCCTCGAGCACAATGGGGGCCTCACCTCGTTCTACTAATACAAACAAAACAACGTTCGTACAACGTTCGTTCTCAAAACAAAATACACATTCTGATATTATAAAATATACATTTACACCGATATAATACACTCATAAATGTATAAGTACTGCACAATGTATTGGATAACTAATTTAATAGTACTAAGTTAACAAGATTAATAGTTACCAGTGGCCCCATAGACCTGTCAGATATAAAATTACATAAAAATTTTAATACTTATCTTGATAGTTTATACGATTTATAATTAAAGTCTTATTGTAACTTTAAGTCAAAGTATATTATTAATGATTTCAATACATTATTATTGTATGGGGGTGATGAAAATTATGAATGAAAATTAGGTTGCAAATATTGAAAGTTTGAGAAGCACTGTCCTAACCTGTTGTGTGTAATGTGGGCTGACGCTTCGTGGCCCTAAAAGTCTTCAGGTGGAAGCTGTCTGTGTGTGAAGAGATGGGGCTAATTCCTGTATTTATCTTGCTATAAATACTGAAATTAGCCCCAACAAATATTACTCAGATGATTTGGAGCAACGACAAATATAAGGTGTGTTAGGCAGTTTGCAGGAAGGTTTTTGGGTTCCTCGTCCTTCTGAACCATGATCAAGAGACGAGGACGACAACCGACATGGAAACACTTCCTCTCCTAGCTTCCACGCCACATCAACAAGGGAACGTTTGAGCCCCAACAGATTTAACCTGCATCAGCCGCTCTATACTATCTCGTCATCTAACAGTGTTTCACAGTTATAAGACATTTTTGTTTTTAATGGATCTTTGAACGAGGAAAAGAACGAGGAAACTGGACAAACGTTCAACAAGTATGATTACTTCATTATTTTAATAATTATGTTCATATGCAAAAATTGTTTTTTAAAAATTTCATTTTGAAAATTATATTCGTTATATAACAAGACAAATTATTGCTAATTTGTTGTCTGAATCCAAAAATTCCGAACCAAGGTATATAAATGCGAAAATATGTGTTTTGTTCTTATATTCATTTAAAGCTTCTTTTATGTAAAATAAAGGAGGAGTGACTGTAAAATGCTGTAAGTAATGACTGGCTAGAGTATTTTTAACACAAATATTGTACAAAAATAATATCCAAGAACCGCATGTTAAAAAAAATACTTTCTATATACTATGAGGGGATTCAAAACAATGGCGGAAAGCGACGATGACGTGTTTTTTGCTGCTCTCGAAAATCAGTGTAAAATCATTGAATCAGCTCTCCAATCGAAGTGTAACATGAACCAACATATTAGAGAAGAAGCCAGGCAGGCGCTAGGTGAGTTAAAATCTTCAGTTTATCGGAGTTTTGTAATGATTAAGAGTGAAAAATTTGTGGAAGCTTGCAAGGAAAGCTTGAAAGACGCCATGTTGGATTTGCCAAAGAAAACGTATAGCAGTGTCGTGGCGCAATCTCTTGGCGAAAAACTTAATGAACCGCCACGGAAGGCATAGTGTTGCTCCGTTTTAATAGCGGCCGAGAACTGCAATTCTGGCGACGTCAGAAAACTGTTCAAAGCTCAGGTTAATCCTAGGAAGGAGAAGATCGGGATTCGACACTTAAAAGAAATCAGTGATAATAGAATTTTAGTTAATTGTGCTTCTGAAGAAGATAGAGAAAAACTGATGACTACGATTGAAGCCAATCCTAAGTTCCTGCAGTCAACTGTACCTAAACGCAAAATCCTACGATGATGATTAGAAATGTGCCAAATGACGTTGCCGATTCGGAATTACTGGACGTTATTCAGGAACAGAATCCAGAAATTCTTGTTTCAAATGAGCGTTGGAAGGAGTCAAGAGTTCGTTTTGTTTTGAAGAAATTTCAACATGCGAGAACTGTGGTGATTGAATTTCATCCCAAGATTCGGAAAAGTGTTACTGCGGTGGGGTCACTAAAAATAATGTGGAACATGTGCCATGCTGAAGACTTCTTAGTGATAAACAGGTGTTTCTCGTGTCTCGGTTATAATCATAGAGCAAATGAGTGCACAAATATGTTATCTTGTTATTTTTGCGCCGGAGAACATAAGAGTGATAACTGCCCAAACCGAGAAAATCAGGTATGTGTTAATTGTATTAGATATAACAAAAAGTTAAAAAGCGAAGCCAAAAAAGTGGATGTCAAGCATAAGCCTTTTTCGCATAGCTGCTCTAGTCATAACTACACGAGAAATCAAGTTGCTGCTCGAACTGACTATGACTAGACTCATTAAAGATCATCTTAATTTTGTTCAAATTAACTTACATAAGTCAAAAAAGGCTACACAGCAGCTTATTTTAAATCTTGAAAATGATGATGTTGATGTTGCTCTTATTCAAGAGCCGCACTGTTTGAAAGAAAAGCTTCCTGGATTTCTGAACACTTACAAAATTTTTTATGATACAAAATCAGAGGTTATAAAGGCGGCTATTATTGTTAGAAACATGGCGATTACAGTTTTTTCCGATCCTAGGAATCTTGATTATAATTCTGCAATGATTGACATCTCTTTTAGAGGATACAATTTTACTGTATTTTCATATTATTTTGAACCTTCAGTTAATATTGATTTGGATCTAAGAAAAATTGAGCATATGTTTTCAAATAGAGTGTTAAAAAGACTTATTTGGTGCATGGATGCAAATAGTAAGTCTGAAGTTTGGTTTAGTCCTGTGACTGACTCTAGAGGCATTAAGTTATGTGAATTCTTCAGTACATGGCAATTGATTACGGTAAATGAGGATTATGGGCCTACGTTTAGTGCTGGTCAGGGTACTAGCTATATTGATATTACAGCTGTTGGAACTGATGTGCTTAGATTACTTGATAGGTGGTTTATACTAGACTATGATTCCCTCTCTGATCATAGAATGATTTCTTTTGGGCTGAAAATTCCCAGTTCAGCTAGGGCTTGTGACTGTTCTGCAGAAACAAACCTTTTCAATACTAAAAGAGCAAATTGGAACATGTTTTATTCTCACTGTTCTAAAGCCGAGAATGCCGTATTAGATTTTTTGAATAACTGTATACTACTTGATAGTCTCGAATTATGTGTTCAAGATGTGCAAGATCTAATTATATCGGCTGCAGAAAAATCTATCTCTTTGAAAAAGAGAAGATGTCATAAAGTACCCTGGTGGTCCGTTGAATTATTTTGCATGCGTAAACAATTGAATGCAGCAAGAAGACGATATCAAAGAACAAAGAATTCCGTTCTGAGGGAAGTTTATAGAGAAAATTACATTCAAATTAGGGTAAAATATAAATTCAAACTTGATAAAAGCAAGGCGAACTCTTGGAAATCTTTTCTCGCTGATATTACTGTACTGAATGTTTGGAAGAAAATTTATACTCATGGAGTGAAAAACAATTTTACTAAAAGACTTGAAATCTCAGGAATCGAAGTCTCCTCTGGACATTTTACTTCTTCTTTTGAAGATACTATAGATGCCATCTTGAGGAAATCTTTTCCTCGTGATCCAAAAAGTCAAGATAATTCTCAACATAGGGTTTTGCGTTCAGAAGCTGATTTGGTTTATGAAAGTGATGATGATATACCTTTTTCAAGAACAGAAATTGACAGTGTTATAGGTAATTTAAGTTTAAATAAATCTCCTGGTTCCGACAGAATTAATAATGAACTGATTAAGAAGTTTCACAATTGTTCTCCTTCTGTCCTTTTGCCTCTCTTTAACAAATGCTTGAAATTGGGTGTTTTCCCAAATATTTGGAAAAGAGCAAAAATTGTACTTCTTCCTAAAAGTACTGAATTGTCAAGGACGCACATAGACAATATTCGTTGCATAAGCTTACTCCCTTGTTTGGGAAAGTGCTTGGAAAAACTCTGCATTACTAGACTTAACCACTATTTAAGAAAGTCTAGTCTTTTAAGTGACGACCAGTACGGTTTTACTCCTCAAAGGTCAGCAGAGGATGCCTTGGTACGCCTTTGTGATTTAGTCAAGGAGGGCAAGCGAAAAAACGTGACTTTTCTAATTTCCTTGAACATTAAAGAAGCTTTCGATAATGCCTGGTGGCCTGGCATCTTGCACCTGCTCAAAAGTTTCAAAGTTCCTAAAAGCATCTTTTGCCTTATTAGAAGCTTCTTACAATACCGTTCAGCTGATCTTACATTGGGTTATGTCACAACGAATATTGCTTTAGAAAAAGGCTGCCCTCAAGGGTCAGTTATGGGACCTTTTCTGTGAAATTTAATTATGAACGATCTTCTTTGCAATATCTCAAAGTTCCCGAATTGTCATAAAATAGCTTTTGCAGATGATGTACTTCTTATTGTCCAGTGTAAAGACTTTCAGGATGCCTGCACTTTGTCACAAAACATTCTTGATAATATTTTTAAATGGTCAGAGCTATATAAGTTAGAGTTTAATCCACTTAAATCAAAAGTAATGAAAATTTATAAAGAAATCGACAGTAGATCAAAAAATCAACTTAAAACTTGGAGGTGTAACAATTGAAGAAGTGCACAAGATTAAGTATTTGGGCATAATTGTTGATATCAAAATGCAGTGGAAGGAGCATATCTCTTATATTTCTAGCAAAAGTGAAAAAATTCTTCTTGGACTGTTAAGAATTGCAAACAATACTTTTGGGGTGAAAACTAATGTTCTTCAGTTGATTTATAAGCAGGGGATAGTACCTCTTATGTTTTATGCATCGAGAGCTTGGGGACACTCTTTAAGAAAGAAAATTAATAGTAGACTGATTAGGAGAACGCAACGGAGGTTTTTACTTCGTGTCATTAAAGGATACAAAACTCTTAGCTATGAAGCAGTGTTTGCGATTTCTGGAATGCCACCTATTGACTTGGCTATTTTGAACAATCTTGATGTTCGCAAAAGCTTTTGGAGTACCAGCCTTGGAACGCTGGATTGCTTCACGGATGGCAGTAAATTGAATGGAAGAGTTGGTCTTGCCTGCGTTATTTACGAGGAAGGATTTGAAAAAGCTACTTTCCAGCATCGAATAAGAGATGAATGCTCTGTTTTTCAAGCCGAACTACTCTGCATTAATCTTGCCGTAAAAGTGATTCAGGACTCTCTCCGTCAGGGCGATACTCTCAAATTTCGACTCGCTCTCTTCGCTTTATTCTTTGCACAATATAA